>WMED01010968.1:0-15495 GCA_019650415.1 Pipa parva | reverse complement strand
AGTGAGTCGAGCACATCGCGGCTCACTTCGCACATTGGTGAATAAGGGCCTTAGTTTTTATAAGAATTGCTGGTTCATGTCTCAGCACAGAGTGCTGGCCTGGAGCACCAACCACTGCCCATCCAGTATCCTGATTAGCCACTCTGTTCATGTGTGCACTGTCCTTGATGCTGCATGTGCAGAGGGAGCAGGTAAAGTGAAAGGAAGGGGAGACATGATGCTCCAAACATTTAAAGTATTTATTATAGTAGATGACCACTGAAAATAATGGATTTAATTTCATACAGAAAGAATTTTAGTACTTTTTGTTGCTTCTTGGTCCTCTAAGCATAGAAATTCTCTCTAGATTTGACTCTGATACAACCTATCTTTATAACAATATATTTCTTAGTATAGCCTGCTGTGGTCTGTGGAGAGATAAACTAGTATTTTCGTCAATGCAGCCTGGCAAGCTTGTCAGTTCAGGTCTTTAGATAAGTTAAGGGTAAAGGCAATAATCAGAACTTTTTAATAGACATGTCTTGAAAACTGCCTCATTAGTGAAAATGTGTTGTAAAAGATATTAAATAGGATTATGTATACATGAAAAATGTGGAGATTTTGGGATCCCTTTTAAAGAGAGAAATAATGATTGGCATTAAAAGATTATAATTTGCATTTCCCAGAATTTGGCAAGATGCTATTTTGCTGTGGAGCCTCTGGATATATGCATCTGCAAAAAATGTACGTATGGGCAATAAAGATCTGATTTGGATGTGTTGTAAGGTGAGGAATAGCACAGCTCTGCTCCAGTCATCAATCTTTTGTATTTATTGGCTGTACTGTGGTACATAAATTGGGCATTAATGACTTAAATATTTAGATTGCAATTGTGCCAAAACCTGTAGTATGAATAAAGCTGTGTACACATTCCACAATATGTCTGCTGATAATCGTTTTATGTTTTGATGGTAGAAGGGCCAATATTAATATGTTTGTGTGCTGTCAGTATGTCCTGTTTGTGTCCGACCTACCTTGCCTCAACAGGCTACATGACACTGTCATGTAACAATCATTGGTTAAATGGCCGTATCAGCAAACCTTAACCTAACTACATGCTAAAATGTATGTAGTCAAATTTTCAAATGTACCAGTCATACCTTTTTAACATATGGATATAAGCATTTGCCTGTACCCAGATTAGGACTTTACATTGAGGCATATTGGTTCTTAACACTTACCATTTTGCTTTAATAATTTCTCTGGTAATTTTGATGCACAATTTTATAGCATCAGACTTGAAAGTAATGCACAGATGACTTGTACAACCTGCTGCTTATAATTATAGTTATATAACATTTTTATATTTATCATTTTACAGCTGTCAGTGCTGTTTTGTTTTACAGGTTGAAATCCTAGGATTGGGTATTCTGGTTGTGTGCCACTTAATATCAAAACTCAGTATTTCTAAACCATGGCTTATTTTGATTTTTGCATAGCCTGCAATGTGCTCTTGTTTCATCACAAATTACCTTTTTACTTTTTCCTAAGGGGTAGCTGAAGTCACTTGCTATATGCAAGCCAGCCTTTGATTAGCTAAACACCTCTACTCTGTAAGCAACTTAACTTACCATATTCAACTGTTAAGAGTCCTCTGACCCGGTAATGTGTAAGCCATGCTGATATAGTAACATAGTTTATAAGGGTGAAAAAAGACACAAGTCCATCCAGTTCAGTATATTTTCCTGCAATATGTTTTTAAGGAAAGAAAAAAAAAAACCCAAATCACAAGCGCACACTCTAAATGGGTAAATGAAAAAACAATCTTATAAAGAAATAGATAAATAAATAGATTTTATTTAGTAACTTATTGCAAAAACACTCCAAACAACAAAGGGAAACAACAACAAAGAAAAACTATTAAAATCAATTAAAATGTCTCAAAAGAGACTATCAAAAAACCATGAAGAGTGGACAGTGCTCCTGGTAATAAATGACCCCTTAATTAATGATCAATAAATAATTTATATATAAATAGCAGATCATGTCCAAAAGCTGACTAAAAAGAGCCATCAAAGACCACCATCTCTGTGCATCTTATTATATTCATTTAAATACCCACAGGCAAGTGTATTTACCTTAGACTCGGTGTTTAATTGTATTAACCGTTTGGTAAAGATGGTAGATGCACTAATGTCTGGGTCCAAACATGATCGATTGATTGGGGTACCAGGTGACAAAGTCCCTCCACTTCACATGCCTCCACTGTACACGTTTCGCCACTTGGCTTCTTCCCACAGTAAGCCATGCTGATAGGTGACTGTGCTGTAGACTTCAGTGTTTGCGGGTATGTTTTTATGGCTTTATGGATATGTCTGTCCACAATCACTTTGTATGTTGGTAGAAGTCATTGGTAGGAAAAGTTCTGGCCAGTTTGCATTGGAATTAAAGAAATCTTCTGGGAACGCTTTAGAAACCCAAAACAATGTTTAGTTGATTATTTTTAATTTATTCTTTTTCTCTCTCATTTCTTTTCCTAGGTTTATATAGTTTTAAAGGGAAATATTTCACACCTCTCACTTCAACCTTTTTTACTTCTATTAAATTTAGTTTGTGTCCTCTTTAAATTTTTTTACATTTTTGCACAGGTCTATCATTTGCGTTCGACTATGCACACAGGATGAAGCGCCGACTGGATGAGCCAGAGGCAGGCGCCTATACGACACAACAACGTAGGATCAGTGAACCATATGCTCATCCACACCGTGTACTTGCCCCAGCACCACCCACTTATGAACCTCCATCTGATGCTATGCAGCCCACTGCGGGCATCCAGTACTCTGTAACTCCAGGATACCCGGTATCTGAGCACTTGACATACACATTTTATTAATGCTTTCTTTATATTGTTTGGTGTTTTTACAACAATCCTTTCAGTTATTTACTCCTTTAAGTGCACCTGTCACCGATACTTTTATGCTGGCTTCAGAATCAGTAGAGCAGTAAAGTTAATCACTGTTTAAAGAGAACTAAGATAAAAAACAAAAAAGGAGTGTTAAAATACTTACCAGTATCAGAGCTGATTCATTTCAGTCACAGTATTAGCTGTACTGTAATTAGCCGGCCCCCGATGATTCTTCACAGCACTGGTTGACTGAGAAGCCAGCGCCGAAGCTCCTTCCGACTTGTTTCACCATCTGTGATAAATGCCTTGAACATCATCACGTTCATTGCGGGGGCCAATGAGAACGCTCCTCGCAATGAGCATGATGTTTGAGGCTGGTGAATCAAGTTGGGAGGAGCTTCGGCACTGGCTTCTCGGTCAGCCAGCGCTGTGAAGGAAACATCGGGTGCCGGATAATTACAGTACAGCTCACGGTGTGACTGTAATGAATCGGCTGTACATAAGGTAAGTATTTTAACACTGGTTTTATATATATATTTTTGCTTTAGTTCTCCTTTAGTGATCAGCTAACTAATCTAATTACTTACAGACATAATTCCAAGTCAGCAGTATCATGACATTAAAGGCAATGGCACGCACAGAGGGCTATTCACTAAGGTACGAATTCGACTGTCGAATTCTCAAACAGCGGTTTCCTATAGCAATTTTGCAACATCCCCATTGTAAAGTCGCTGCAATTTGGCAAAGTTAAGATTGCAATAATTTTCCCATAATAAAGTTGCGACTGCAACAATATTCTCATTATAAAGACATGACTGTGACAGTATGAGTCTATTGCGACTGTCTTTATCTGGTGAATTTGCATCTATATGCAACAATTCGGACCCCCACAGAGTTTTGATGGTGGCAGTGGCTGGTGTTGTCAAAACGCTATTAAAACAAGGCTGCAATAGGGACTGCATGAGAAAAGCATCACTACTTTAAGGCAAATAGTAACCATGAGAATTTGGATTTTCTCACAGTTAAAGTTTGCCTTAAATCTGGATGTCGTCAACCTTTTTTCCAGAAGATTTCTTCTGTCTCACCGGGCAGAGTATAGGAAGTGTATAAAGATAACAGATCCTTTTTAAATCATATAAAAATTACTAATGACTTTAGCCTCAACTCAAAACTATTTATTGATGTCTACCATTTTATACAATGGTTTAAAACCAAAATATGTGAATTTTATGTAAAAGTTTATAATGGTGGAAACTTGTAACCTACAGTTGAAAACCTTATACCACAATCTAATATACCTATATTTTCTTTTTTTTGCAGGTATCAGCAGTGCCACAGAGCTCTGGAGGCCATGGCCAAGCAGCACTCACAGCAGTACATGGCAGTCATCACCACAGCGCACCAGTGCCAGCCCATGGAGGACCCACTGTGCAGAGCCATGCACATGCAACTCCACCAGCTGCACCTGCCCAAGGACAACAATTCCAAAGGTTAAAGGTATTAAAAGCAAAGTTTATTACAGTTAATGAAACAGGTTTGTGGCCTTTATACGCTTAATGGAAAAAGGCAGTGATCATATTTGAGTAGAAGTGAAATGTGATAGGATGCTTTTGGGGTTTGGATGGGCAGGAGAATTACTAATGTGTGGTTTTGTCAGTGTTTCTATTAAGCCAGTGCATTTTGTGAGCACCTGATATAAGCAGTTACCTTTCAGTGGTACAGTAGCATGGCTGTTTTTGTAGAATTCTCTAAAGCTTTTTTTTTTTTTAAATACAAAACATTGACTAAAATGCTTTTTCCATATAACTGCATGCAAAATTTGCTGGGGTTTTTTTTTTTTTTTTTTTTTTTTTTTTTTTTTTTTTTTGCATTAAAATTCTGCAATGGTTATCCTGTTCCTGTGTGTTAAATCAGAAAGCCATTCAAGGTATATCTCTATATGCAATCTCAATTTTTTTTCCCCTAGGTGGAAGATGCCCTATCTTACCTAGACCAAGTGAAGCTGCAGTTTGGTAGCCAACCACAGGTGTACAATGACTTCCTTGACATAATGAAGGAGTTTAAATCCCAGAGGTATGTAGCCTGCAACCTACAGGTGATGCACCACATGATATTTGATTTCATCCAAATGTGTGATATAGAAGTCTTTTGGTGGTCAGTTATGGACAGATTTGTTACAATGGACTGGTTGTTTTGGGCTCCCGCAACTCTTGCCCAATTTTTTAACTAGTTATAGGAATGACACATGCTTGTTTGATTGGTGCCATCCTGCTTAAGGTTTTTATACAAATGTTGAATAGGTCCAGCTATACATATAAACAGCTATAGAGGTGAGACTGCTTAGGGGCTTGTTTGTAAGAGCTACAGTACTAAATATATCATACGGCATGGTAAATCTGAATACATGACCTCATTGCCTAATGGCAATTGTGGATGAAATTTAATCAGAGACAAAAACTCAGTAACTGATCTTTTAAGATTTAGTGATGCAACTTCATTTTTTTTTTTTTTTTTTTTTTTTTTATACAAAAGACATCAGGATACACAAACAGAAAATGGAGTTCCGCACTTTCCTCTGGGTGGATAGAAACGGGAACAAATAAACTGTAGTGTAGGATATACTATTACCAGGTAAATCAAAATTTGATATACTCACTCATTCCCCATATGTAGTTGAACAGTGGATTCCTTTAAGGTGCAATCCCGACCATAGTGACTCTTAGTATTCCATTTGCTGTAGTTCTCCTTCTCGTATTCGACCAGATAATGGTAAAACACAAGTGCAATCATCTCCAAAGGCATGCCGGATGTACAAGGCGACCGTCCAATACACTGCAATGAGCTGACTGTGGACTATATTTGTTTCTTTTTTTTTTTATCCACCCAAAGGAAAGCACGGCACTCCATTTTCTGTTTGTATTTCATACCAATTACCACTTGTGCAACCCGAGAATCAAGCTGCTGACCTGGGGGTCACTTTATACATATTTACATTGCCTTGACGTCTGCGACCATAAGTGCAAGCGTTCATTATAAACTTTTAACTTGACATCACAATACAGTCTTCTTCCAACATCCTCTTCTTTTCCACTGGAGTGCACAGTGGTAAAGAAGGAATTAAGGTATTGAGGACAGATTATGATTTCTCTCAGTTCTCTTGGGGGACATAGGTCCATGGGTTAAAGCTCCCTCCCACTAGAGGTAGGACACTAGAAGAATTTGGATTTCTCCTCTAGGGACTTTAAGAGATTAAACAGTTTTCCTAGTGTCCCTTCTCCAGGAGGTAGAGAGCTGTCCCTCAGTCCAGCAGACTATTCTTCGGTCAGTTATATTAGGAGCTGACAACCGGGATGTAATGGGTCAGAATTTTTCTGAGCCCTCCACCATTGATCCTCAACAGATTTCCCTACGAACTCTCACAATATATAGAACTACTGCAGTTAAAGTGAGAGATCTGTGATCACTACTGCCTACAGTTTTGTAACACATAAAAATCCATAGGACTTCCTTGGCAAGGTTATGTAAGTACAACTTACAGCACAGAAAAGAGTATTCTTCTCTCTTTGCAAATCCCCCTTCATCTGAGCACCTGCCACCACACTGACATCTACACCTAACTACCCAAAGTCTATTGCACTCTCACCTGCCTGCTTCATGAGTGCCAGATGATTCTGCACCTCTCGCGCTTAGTCTCTCTTATCCTCTGAATGCTAATAGTGCGACTCTTCTCAGCACCATTCCCCAATGACACGACTTCCACTTTCTTGCTTGGATACTGCAATGTCACTTCTGATTCAAGCTTTTCTCACTCAGGAGGAACTAGATTCATTCGGCAGCCATTTTCTTACAGTGCAGAGGCAGCGGCAGGGTTCTTAGGGCATACAGTAACTCCTTTCATTTTCTGGGGAAGGGACACATAATCAAATAACAGCTTAATTTAACTATACGTGGGGAGGCATAGTGGTGTAAATATAGTAAATATTCCACCCATATATGGGATAACGTTTCTCACTATATAAAAACACACTGCTTGGAAATAACTAAACAAGGGGACAGTCTTAAGTTCAATCCCTGCATCACATCTAAGGGTGAAGTTTTTTGTATACACTATATGCTATTCTAAAAAATAAATACACACTGTCCACTCTGTGATTCTTGCACAGCTATAGCAAGTGATCCAAAAAAACTCTACTTCTCAGATATGTCAGCCCATGGGTGAAGTAATGCCTGCTTTGGTACAACAACTCTCACAATCATTACAAGGCCTATCTAACTTGGATAACGCTATTGAAAAGATGTTGGATATACTTTCTACAGATTGTACTAAAATTAGACACAAGAGCCAAGCTATCTCTTCTGAGACAGCTTAGTCAGTTTCAGTAGGAATCCTTTCATCAGAAGAAGAAGGAATAATTTCCTCCAACTCTGATGATGAGGATGATCTGTCGGGTGAAAACGAGTCACCAACAGCTCATGATGCATCAGAGGCCGTAGGCAACCTTATAAAAAATATTTTAGAAACATTGAATGTCTCAGGCCCTCAAGTAAATACTGACCCTGCCATAAACATATTAAAGAGACAATGCAAAAGAGCAAATGTTTTCCCAGCTTATGAACAATTAGATCAAATTGTGCTCTCTGAATGGGAAAAAACAGATACTAAATTTAAACCATCCAAACATTTCTCCCAATCCTAACTATTCACTAAGGAATTGTTAGATACTTGGGTTTCTCCCCCAGTTGAGGACGCCTCTGAATCTAGACTATCCAAGCACATGACCATCCCAATTCCTGATGTGGTCTTTTAAAGATGTAGCAGACAGAAAGATGGAGGGTTTATTAAAATAAATTTTCTCTGTTACCGGTTAATTTCTATGCCCAGTATTTGCTTCAGCATAGGTAGCAAGAGCATGTGAGAAATGGACCAATCAACTCATAGAGACAATGCAGTCTGGATCAGACGACAGCTTACAGATAGTATTCCTACTGCAGGAATCAATTGCCTACCTCTGTGATGCTCCACTCAATGCTGCAGTAACTGCTAGATCTTCATCAATGACAGTAGCAGCATGACTCCAGCTTTGGCTAAAACATGGGAAAGCCGATCCCTTTTCTAAAAGATCACTGCCCTCTATTCTATTCCACATCTATTAGAAATCATCAAATTCAGCTACAGAGTAGAATTAATTAGTCTCCCTTCTTCCTGATTCGTTCTCTCGAGTCCCATCAGTTCCAAAAAAGAACCAATCATTCCACTCCTGCATACACAACATAATCATAAAGGGAGTAGTCTCCCTAGTCTCTCAGCAACAAAGGTTTCAACCTCTTTATTGTCCCCAAAAAGGATGGAGGCTTCCGCCCTATCCTAGAGCTAGAAAGCCTAAACAAATATGCAAGAGTCTTCAGATTCAAAATGGAGAGACTCAGATATGTAATCACAGCCATGTTCCTGGGCAAATTCCTAGTATTCCTAGATATCAAGGATGCCTACCATCACATCTCTGTCCACCCAGACCACCAACAATTCCTCTGATTTTTGTTCAGTCATACCCATTTTCAATTCATGGCCCTAACATTCGGACTAGCCACAGCTCCAAGGATATTCACGAAAACAATGGCGGCCATGGCAGCTCACCTCAGACTTCAAGGAGTGCACATCTCTCCCTATCTGGACAATTAGTTGATAAAGGCCCTATTACAAAACAAGCACAGGAAGCAGTGAATCTCTGCATAACCAACCCAACATCCTTCAGATGGATGCTTAATCTTCAGAAATTCTCCATAATCCCTTCACAAGAGATACAATTTCTGGGAATACTACAGAACTTGGCAATATCCCAGATACACCTACCAGAGGACAAAGTCAACAGAATTCTACCTATAGTCGCCAAGTTACAGACCCTCCCAATGCCATTCATCCTATTCTGCATGAGAGTACTTGCCTCTACAATAGAGGTGGTACCATTTGCGCAATTCCTTTTTAAAGAAATGGAACAGATGCCTTCTATTAACTAAGATTCGTCTTCACCAACACATAAGGGAATCCCTAAAGTGGTGACTATCCCATTCAAATCTATCAAAAGGAAAACCCTTGTGAATTTTAACATGGAACTTAATTTCAACCGATACTTCCCTCTTAGGATGGGGAGCAACCTTCAGAGACCTACAAATACACAGCAACTGGTCCTCACAAGAGAGGCAGTTATCAATAAATATTTTAGATCTATATGCCGTTCGCCTAGCCCTAATCAACTGGACAGAGCACCCAAAGGGCTTTTCAGACTAGGTACAATCAGACAATCAATAAATACATTAGTCTCCAAGGGGGAACTCTGAGTTCAACAGCCATGAAGGAAGCATCACTAAACCTTAATTCGGTGGCGCAATTGGCGTCCTGTCTCTCAGCAGTATACATATTGGGTATCCCCTGAACTGGGAAGCAAACTTCCTCAGTCGACAACAGGGATCCCTTCCAGGGGAATGGAGAATGAACCCATCAGTCTTTTAAACTCTAGTCAAGAAATGGTACCTCCCAGAGATAGATCTTTGTCTCCAGATTCGATCACCAGGGTCTGATCTTTTGCTCCAGGGCGAAGGTTCCCAGAGCAGAAACGTAAGATGCAATGAGCTTTCCCTGGAACTTTCAGTTAGCCTATGTTTTCCCTGCTTTGGCAATGCAGCCCAGAGTGCTACAAAAAACAAGAAGAGACCAAGTCTCATTGATTCTAATCTCCCCATTCTAGCCCTGGAAATCATGGTTTATCATGAGGTCTATGGCGGCAATCCCCATTATACTCTTCCTGTAATACAAAACCTATTATCTCAAGGTCCATATCAACACCCAAACCCAGCAGCCTTGAATTTGACAGTTCCCTCTCAAACTCTGGTAGTTCTTGACTTGTATTTAAATGTTTCCATCTTATCAAATCTCCCCTTCTATTTTAAATGCTTTTCCATGTTTTTAATGTTCAGTAGACAGGTCCTCTTTTCTGCTTCAAAAAACCTTATTTAAATATATTGATTGCTGTCTTACTTTTCAAGTACAACTCATAGATCCCTTTCTTTTGTTTATTCCATCCAACCTTTATTCTGCATCTGGATCTTTGTTCAAATACATAACTATTCTCTGTGCAACCACAACTTTACTCTGGTGGCCAGACAGTATATCTTAAGCTATACTGTACCAATGTATGCTGTCAATAATATGAATGCATTTTCTTCCCATTAATCACTTTGTGAGTGACCATTTTCCAGAACATAAATCTTCATTCACCTTACACAAAAGGAATTGTGGTTCAACTCACTATAAAGCGCCAGAGCCACACCACAAATATTTATGGATATATTTTAAAGCTTTGTAAAATTGCAGTGAAATCTAGTTGCATTGATTAGTGGTAGGGGAAACCGTGGCATGCCACAGTGTAGTTGCCATAGTGGGGCCATCTTTTCCCCTAACTTTTAATAGAGAGACGCATGACTTCTTACAATATGTTTCTCTCTGTATATTTTGTGTAATTGAGACAGTTATCTCAGAAAAGCAGTTAATATGTAAATAATTATACAAGAAGAAAAGCTTTTTGAAATCCTAATGCATGACCATAACTCATATTATATATGTAATTGTTGTGTGTTTTTTTTGTTTTTGTTTTTTTTTAGAACAGAATAAATAAAAACACAATGAGATTTATTAAGGGTGAGCACATGGAAGTTAAAGAGTATGAAAACTTTGGATAAAAACATTATTTATATCTGACATGTATACATATAGAAAGCCAACTTAAACATTAAAATGTAAAAACGATTTTGGGATCAGTGGTACTTGCCTCTTGTTTAAACAGCCCTGCTCCCCCTCCCATTCTGTGTACAGGCTCTTCCTTATGTAGTGCCGATAAGCCCTGCCCCTGAGTGACATCACTAACTATGCAGAGAACCATTCTTTTGGGGAAGCAAAAATCCCCCCCCCTAGCTAAAAATCCTGTTTATAACCCAGAGCATGCTCAGATAAGACCTGTTCCACCACCTATGCGGTCAGCTGTGGAGAGAGAAGCCAGGGAGAAAAGGGGGCGTGGCTTTAACCCTACATTGCCCATACACGGAACTTGTTTACATAGACAATGCAGTTGCAGGGGGATATTGAGCCCTGCTGAATTAAGAGGTGAGTCAGGAGTTTCTTGATTGATTGGTTGACAATAGGTAAATGGGGCTTTCTTTATAGACGGGGTTTAAATACCTTTTAAATATACATAGACATTTAGAAAAAAAGCACTTTAAAAATGACAATGGCATGTGTGAATACTGAATTATAAAGGGCAGCCAATGTCACAGACATTTAGCTTGGCAGCGTGTGCTTAGCATAATCAGCCATTTGTGGCATCCAGGGGGCTTGCCCTGCAGCTGGCCAAGCTCCTTGCTTCAACACTGAAATGAAAAGCTCCAAACCACCACTGCTAAGTAATACCCCTGCCAGCCACAAAGGGGTTATTCTGCTATAGAATGTATATGTGTGTGAAATTAATTTGATTGTTTCCAAAAAATATGACCATGTAGGTTTTGTAAGTTTTTATAATCATTTTTATTTATTTATTTTTTCTTTCTACAGCATTGACACGCCAGGGGTCATCAGTCGTGTGTCTCAACTCTTTAAAGGTCATCCAGAGCTAATCATGGGATTCAACACTTTTTTACCTCCTGGATACAAAATAGAAGTTCAGACAAATGATCTGGTTAATGTTACCACTCCAGGACAAGTTCACCAAATTACCACTCATGGTTTACAGCCTCCGGTTCCACAGGCTCCCCCACCATCACAGCCATCCACACAGCCTGCCCCACCACCTGTGCATCCTGCCCCTCAGCCACCACCAGCCAAAATTACCAAGGTAATGAAAAAGCTGCCATTAGTACATACAATGTAAATTTTATATATTATGGTAGATATACATTTTTTATGCTTATTGATAGGTTAGTTGGAAAATATTTCAGTGCATATTTATAGCAATAATAAAATGTTTTTATACCCATTTTAGATTTTTGTGAGAAAAAAACTTAAAACAGTCAGACATAAGATGTTTAACTGTTTAGAGTTCAGTGTAGCTGTGAATATAGATGATTGTTTAATGTATTGTGTTGTTTGTATTAATGTATATAGTGCTGATACATTATGCAGCACTTTACAGACATTCATCATTCACTTTCATCCCTGTCCTGTGGAGCTATGTAATTCCCACTAAATTAAAAACTCCCAAACTGTATCTCAGGGCCATGATAGTAACTTATGAAGCAATTTAATGAGTGTTAACTCAGTCATTTTCTTTGTTTTTGCACCATGTAATTGTAGCCGTGCATCAGGGGGAGTGTAACTTTTTGATAAGATCATAAAGTCAATGGAGAGGATTGACTCATGTCATGGAGAGGGGAGGGGCGAAGACACAGGTTGGTTATTAAAACCAAAACCTGTGAGGTAAAAAAATATTAGGCAAGTGATATTTATTCCGATGTGTTCCCAAGGTCAATCTGCTTATTCAGATCGAATTTTTATATTGATTATTGATGTTTCAAAATTGTTGGATTCAGAAAAATATAAATGTGGAGAGATTTATGTGCTTTATATATTTTTTTTTTCATGCTAGCCAATGCCTACCCAGACACACACTCCTACAAATCAGCCAAGTACACCTATCCAGTACCCATCTCCCCGTTCTCCACCAGCACAACCTCATACACCTGGTCCTTTGGCACATACTACACCAACTGCAACTGCAGCAACTCCTACAATGCAGAACAACCAGCCAGTTGAGTTTAACCATGCAATTAACTATGTGAACAAGATCAAAAACAGATTTCAAGGCCAGCCAGACATCTACAAAGCATTTCTTGAGATTCTGCATACATATCAGGTGAGTGAGTTGACACTCCTTTCCTACTGTTACTTTCCTACTGTTATGGTAATCGTAAATACAGTATAGAAGGATAAAATTTCTTTTGAATATTTTAAGACTCGTTTCATGTGTTAAGAAGCAGTGATATTTTCTAAAAATTTATTTTGCACAATGTGAAATCATTTTGTATTGTATTAAATATTAGAATCTATTCAGTGTTTTGTGAAGCTACAGTTGGAGCCAGTTGATTTTTTTAAGGGGTTTAGTGTTTGTCCTCATTGTTGAGTTAAATTAAGCTACGATAATGTACTAAATATATAGTAAAATATTTAGCATTGCAACTTGCTTTTTTAGAAATACAGTCAGTGGAATTTTTGCAGTAGACTTTGAGGCACTCTGTGAAATAAGAATTTGTAGGCAATGGCTGTAATTTCTGACACCGATATTGGGGGACACAGACAGGACCTTTGCATCAAAGTTTCCATCTCTGCAGGAAGGACATTAGAAACTATACTGAAGAGCTAAAGAGGAAGCGATAGCCAACCTCTAGATTGTAGCTTTGCTCCTCCCAACAGGCTCCTCCCTAGAATAATTTTTTTTTTAGTGTCTTCTTTCACCAGGAGGTGACTAGCTTTCTCTCTCAGAACTTTTTTCTATTATTTTTATTTTACAGGTTTTACACTTCTGTCTCTTAAGAGAGAAATGTGCTTCCGCTATCCTGCCCCTTGCAAGAGGTCTCTCTGCTCCTCTTAAGAGGAAAGATAATTGCCATTCCATTCTGATGGCAGGCAAAAAATCTTTGTCCTTTAAGAGAGAGAGAATCCTTCTGGCTTGGACACAGGAAACAGCACTGCTTTTATAATACTGGTAGCACTTTTTTGGTTAACAGCATTTTTAAATTTGCTTCCTTTTTTCTCTCTGCCGCACTTTGCCAGCTCTCCTATGCTGAGATCACACTACTTCCCTTCGTCTGCCTTCTCTTCCTGTGCACACCATTGCTTACTACAGACCTAATCATCTCCTCTCTATGCACATCGGGGTGACACAGATAGTGCAGATCTTCACTTTTTTACTTTGTAAAAAGTGCCAAACCAAGCTATCCAGGGGGTCTGGACTGCTCCTCATGCAATAATTGCACTTTTTCAGCACCTGCCACACCACAACTGCCGTCAGACCCCTCCCACTGCTGAGCCAGAGTCAATGAGATCCCTCTCCCAGGCTATCTGGTCTTCCCTCCAAGCTAGTTCAGCCTCCACAGAACCATCTTGAGCTGCTTCCTTATCTCATTCTGTGCAAGATTTTTTAAATTCTAATAAGTAAAAGCTCAGGGGGTTATTTTTCACTGTATGATGCATTTTCAGTCAAGAGGAAGGCAAGGTTTTCTCGGACACATGCAGAAAAATGTTGTTAATACCTTAGTTAAGGCAGTCAAAAAAACCTTCACTTGGCCAAACCCTCAAGTTCGTCAAAACTACTTTATGAAAACTATTTTCAATGAAGAAACAAAAACCAGCATCTTTTTTTTCCATCTCACATCTGTGTAAAGAGATTGTGTTGTGAAAGCATGTCAATCCCCTGAAAAGAGTTTCCAGTCACTTTGCATCAGTCTACCCTTCTCCAAAATTCGATACCTGGGCATATCCTCATTTGGCGACCCTGTCTCCCACTTGTAAAAATGCACCACTTTTCCTTGACAAACACAGCCTCCTTTAGTGGTCTCCCAGATAGGAGGCTGGAAGCTCTGCAACATAATGTTTTCTTCTACAGGTTCTCTTCTTTGCCCTTCTTTTGCTATCGCCTGGGTGGCAAAGGCATTAGAAGCTTGGCTATCAAACCTGCTCGAAGTAGAATCTGGAACGCCTAAGTCAGACCTATTGCCTCTCCTCCAGCTCACAATAGAGGCTTCCTTGTACATAGTGGATGCAGTCCTTGATATTGATAAGTTAGCAGCCAGGATTTCCTCCAATTTAATCGCAGCTTGGATATCAGATAATTCATCCAAAAAAATTCCTCATTTCCTTGCCTTTCTCCAGGAAATCCTTGTTTGGACTAGAGCTGGTATATTTTCCAAAGCCACAGGAAGAAAGAACACTTTCCTGCCTCACAATTGTGCATTTAGACCAGGGGTCCCCAAACTTTTTACATAGGGGGCTGTGAACAATCACTGTCCCTCAGGACCGGACTTTAAAAAAAAAAAACTATGAAAATCCCTATGCACACTGCACATATCTTATTTTAAAGGACACCTAAAGTCAAAAAATAAAAAACAAGTGTTAAAATACTTACCTTATATTGAGCCAATTGATTACAGTCACAGCATGAGCTGTGCTATAATTAGCCGGATCCTGATGCTTCCCCCAATGTCTCCTTCCCAGCGCGCTGGCTGACATAGAAGCCAGCGCACAGCTCCTTCTTCTCCTTCCCCAGCCTCATACATCATCACGCTCAGTGCGGGCAGCATTCTCTTTGGCGGAAAAAAGGTTCCGGCACTCCCTTCTCAGTCAGCCAGCGCTGTAAAGAAATGTTGGAGGAATCATCATGAGCAGACTAATTACAGCACAGCTCATGTAGTGACTGTAATCACTCGGTTCAGTATAAGGTAAGTATTTTAACTCTTTTTATTTTTTTACTTTAGTTCTCCTTAAAAGTAAAAAACAAAACAAATACAGCATTTAAAATAAAGTTTGCAGTCTACCCCACAACCCCCCTCCCACGCTGTGTTGCCTGCCCCAC
>WMED01010967.1:0-15496 GCA_019650415.1 Pipa parva | reverse complement strand
ATTTATACTTTGTGTTTGTGAGTATATTTTAATTTTCTTGCTTCTGATTAAAATTGATATGAATTGACATCAGCGAGTGCAGAACAGTCAGTCCGAAGTGAGGAGAACACTCTGCACCTCACTTCAGATTATCGTCAATTCGCCCCCTAGTGCGGCCCTCCGACTGGCTGTGATCTTGCTCTGCGGCCCACATGCTGAGTTGAGTTTGAGACCCCTGCTTTAGAACATGAATCATATAAAAAAAAAAGTCTATGTAAAATATGATTTCGGTTCCCTCCATATGAAACAAATAAAATTAATATTACAGTTGTTTTTACATAACAAACATAATTTACAAAGGAATAAAATATTACATATTATATTTTCTGCTGATTTTTAATCCCAAAAACTGCCACGCATGGTGCAAATCAGCAAATATAAAACTCACCAATGGGAGAGAATTTCTTTCTATATGTAAACCACAAACGTGAAGTTATGTCAGATAGCAGGTCACATTTCTCTGCAATTTAGAAAAAGATAAGTCACTTAGCTTTTGAATTTGCAAGCTAATTTGGATCGTTAGAAATTCATCCCACGATCGTTTGGATTGTCCCATCATTGATGGGTCATATCAGGGGTCCCAAAATTACAGGCTGTTGACCACTACCAGTCCATGGACCCCTCAGCACTGGGCCGCCTGATGGTGACGTGTTTCATGTGCACGCGTCACCATCATGCGTCAGTCAGCATGTATTGGTTTGCCGACCCTCCCACCGGTCCGTCAAATCTTTTCTGGATCGGGGAACTGGAAAACCGGTCCCCGATCCAGAAAAGGTTAGGGATCCTTGGGATAGATTAAGTATATGTTGATATCTATTAAAAAAAGATGTAATCTTTCATTTTACAATGTCTTTGACTTTGACTACCCACTGACAAGACAGCAGTGATAACCACTGAGCCATAATTGTAGGATATATTCTGTAAAGTCAAGAATCACCATGGCAAAGGACCATGGGTTTTCTCTAACTAACTTAGAGTTTTGTAGCTAACTACAAAACTCAATAGAAAACATGATTGATAACGCACATTTCTGAAGAAAACTATTGATTATCACTGTGACATCCACAGTTAAGAATGATAATAACATGCATTTCCCTCTGGGTCTGTGCATTGCAGCCATAAGCCTTATAAATTAGGCTTTCTGGAGCTCTTTATGAATATGTATCATCTAAAGTTCTATAGAAAAGAACAGTTATAGCCAGGGGTTTGTTTAATTAACAGGTAACAACAGTGACAACTCAAATTAATAAAAATAAATGGAGTAGCAAAAAGTTTAACAAAGTGCCTGACTGGTTGCTGTAGATTAAAGAACTTTGCATCTATCTATGTTTGTGGGTAGAATTCTTTCTACTTTTGAAGTAACTACGGTACTCTGGAAATGTAACCATTAGGTTCCTCAAGTTAAGAATATGTACCCAAAGATCATTTACAGTGTTCATGAAAAAGATGGCTACCAGATGCTATTATATGTTTCAGGTAATGTTTAACACTGACTTTAGTATTTTTTTTATATCGACAGCGATCTTTAGCCACTTAGTAAAGAGACTTTATAAATGTGCAAAAGGTTAAAGAAACAACCTGTTTTCATATTGTATTGCTTTCCCAAAATGTAAACAGGCTCGTCTGTGTCTGGAAGTTCTTCTAAATCCCAGTATTCCAAGCCAAGTTCATTTTCCTGCTTCAAATGTTCTGAACCTGTATTGGGAAAAGATACAAATATCACTAGGCAACATACATACTGTATATAGCACATATATATTGATACCTTAACCCTAACAGAATAAAACAAAACAAGTGATTTTTTCCCTATAGTTGTTTGGAGGGCACACATCAGCATACTCTTTACATCCTGCTTTGTTTTATATAGTGTAAGGCCTCTTCCTCAGGAAGTGACCCCTGTAGGAAAAATATTTCCCCCTTATTCTTCAAGAACGAATACACTAATCATTAGCCAATGGGAGTACTATTAAAGTAGCACCTGTATATGTATGTAGCATATTATAGAGCAGCATATCCTCCCATACTGTACTCCTATCCAATATCCCATATAGTGCAGCATAACTCCCATACTCTTTAGCAGATTGCCCAAATATAGTGCAGTAGATCCTCTCCATACTGTGCCCTTACAGTACCCTTGCTCCTACCTTACATGCCTACCTGCTGGTGTTAAGCCACACTTTACTATGTGGCTCCCTTTTACTGGCACACAATGTTTTTAAAAAGTAAGGTTATGGCTACTACCTAGATTCAATGGACATTTTCTAACACAGCCCAGTGCATACTTGTACAATACCCACATAAGCAAGAACAATCTTATCTGACAGGTGCACAAACTTACACTGTGCACTGCCATTATGAATGCTCTGCAGACCAAACACTGCTATAAATGGTGTCTACAATGGAATCAAACATTGTGTTAAGTTATAATTATTCTCTAAATATTTTTTTTTTCTGAAAAAAACAAACAATTGTTGTACAAAAATATGTGATACATATAAATATATAGGCTCTCAGGATACAGGCCTTCACTGTGTTTATCCAATCATCTGTTAACACATTTAGATTTACTTTTGGCAGCTCTGAATGCAACCTTTGGCATGTAGCTTCAGACACATACACAGGCAGGTGAAAAGCAGGTGCATATCTGACAGCTTGCTAAGGCAATATTACCTACTGCTAATCTATTGCATTGCATCATATACATAGTTTTGGTATTTTTGCTGCATATATAAATTAACAATGTTTGTCAGTTCTGAAGTGGCAAACAGTTTTCAGCCAAATATTTAATACTGGTAATACTTATATGGTAAATAATGCTTTAGTAATATACATTGTGGAAAAATTAAAAATATAATCTTGAACCCCCGCTCACCATTTAAAAATTGGTTGGAAAAAGCCGCAGCTTTATTTAAGTACACTCTGAAGGGTATTTATCATTCTTTGCCAAACAAAATTAATCTGTTTTTACCATTTTCACCAATTTTAAAGCAGAATGTTTAAGTGCTTAGAAAAATGTGCCCATCCTGTGCACTCTCTCCCAGTTAGGCTACTTAAAGGCATGTACAGAAGGGAATAAATTGACTGTTGCTGTTGGTACATTGCTCTGAATGTGCCCTACAAGCACAATCACATTGTTGCTGGTGGCTCAAAAAACAAAGCACTTGGGATAGTCACTGACCAATAGCAGTTAGGATGGCACACTGATTAAGTAATAATTGATATATCTCCAAAAATAATTTTTAAATAAAACAATTCACAGGTCAGGAGTGATTTTTTAACGTGTTACATCAAATTTGGCTCATGATTTAAGGGGCAGCTAATGGGGTAATTTGAATCAGTATACAAAGGAAGACTCCATCTCCATGAAGGTAAGAATAATAAGTTACTAAAGGGGATGGTTTAGCTAAGCACATTTAGGGCGCCAGTCAGCCTGTGACGTTAGCTCCATTGTGAATGGGCTTTCACATTTATCTGCATCATCAACACTGGGTAAATTAAGGATAAGTTGAACTTGACCGACCTGTGTCATTTTTCAGCTTTTAAAATTATTTAAAAAGGAAGATTTGAACTTAAAATCACTGTCATAATGATTATGTGCTGGTTTCATAAAACTGAATCACGCAACTCAGAATTAAGAACAAAGATTTAGAAAATAATAAGAAAAAGCATACAAAATAATCATAAAAATTCTAGCTAAATTCTATTAGTTTTTTTTGTCATTTCCCATGATTCTTGGTCTATTAGTAAATGTGGAGTTTTTGGGTTTTTTTTTTTTACAGACTGGCACTGGACACTTTTAATCTATCCAGAAAATGCAACTTTTAATACAATATATCTGCATGCATCCCAACACTGCCCTTTAAAAAGGGGCACCTACTGTGCAAGGTTCTACTGGAATATATTCAGACCTGTATTAGGCATACAGTAAAATACTGCTTTTAAAAAATAGAGAAGTGTGAAATATACCCAATACAGGACTGAATATATTTCAGCACAACCTTGCATACTGTGTTTTCTATGGGTACTCCTATTTCAAAGGGAATGTTGGGATGTATGCCTACGAAGTGTTGTTCCCTAGATATGGGGCCTGGTATAAAATCATACTGAACTGACGGGACCTGCTATAAAATCATACTGAACTGACGGGACCTGCTATAAAATCACATTGAACTGAAAGTTAAAGTTTTCCACCCAAAACGTTGAACATCATCACTGTACTGGTGTGAATAAATGTGTACCGCACCCTGGACCACTGCAACCACTATAAGTAGCGCAAACCCGCCAGGAGCCAGCATACACTGAGCATGGGCAGAGCCTTTAGTTTAGTAAAACAAAGAGCTACAAAGATCATTTGTCTTATAGCCCTACTACAGTTAGTCCTCGGGTTACGATGGTCTCGAGTTACGTCATTTTGTGGTTACGACACTTTATACGACGCCTCATTCCGACTTACGTACGTGCAACTACTTGCAGCGACAGAAGAATAGAGTCCAGTTCTGTACACTGTACCCAGTTACACAAGGAAGACGAGCGTCCTGCATGCTATAATGCCCTATGTTCCGACTAACGTCGAAATTCAGTTTACGACGCCATGTAAGAACGGATCAATGTCGTAAGTCGAGAACTACCTACAACAGATATCTTTGTTATGCTTTACTTTCTCTCTAACCCCAAAGTTGTCATTCACTATATCTTATTTGTTCATTCCAGGAATTATATGTAAACAGTTTTCATCATAGACATAAAAGAAATATATGGAGCCAAAGCACTAACACTCACTAATAACCTCTGTGCCTAACCCTGAAATATATAATAACTGCAGATGTACCAACTTAATCCATGTCATAATAATTACCCAGCCTAATGCAGGACACTACAATGGCAACATCCCCTATAGAATTAAAATAAAAGAGGCAATGGGCCCAAGAGCTTGCACTCATGATTGAACTGTGCGGCTTACCCACGAATAAGGAAGAAACAATTGACTATCTGACCCTACGTACATCTGAACGATACATACCGGTAGGTTAGAAATCTATATTTATGACATGCACCAAGAAAGAAACACTCTGGGCCCAAGAGCTCACACTCTTAAAAGGCTTAATCTTGGAGACTTATGTTTATAGCCAAGTATACCTGGCTCGAAACCACTCTCGCGTTCAGAACTGTCAAACCAATCCACTTACCGGAGTCCATCCTGCCCTGTCACGCAGGGACCGGCACAAACTCGGCCACAACAACAGCATCGACTGCTGCACTGCACTGTGGGACTCGTAGTCCTACACTCTTCCAAATACTCTTTTCGAAAAACCTCTTGAAGAACTTTAGTCAGACTACATTTCCCGAGATTCCTATCGCGCCTTTACGTCAGACAAAGGAGGTATCTGTGATTGGTCAGTGAGCCCAGCGGCTGCTGAGTGAGTCCCCAATTTGTAGCATGGAGGAGGTGAGGGTGTCTGATGTGGAGGTGTGTAACCTGGCGTACAGGGGGGAGCTGGAGGAGGTGAAAAATAGGATCTTGGCCGACAAGTCCTTGGCCACCAAGACAGACCAGGTGAGGCCCATGTTAGCGGGTTAATTTTATATACCTTAGTTTAGACGTGGGAGGGCATCATTTAGTTACATGGACATAGACAAGTCTGTTATTTCCCTCCTTTAGCCGCAGGGCCGATTGGTTTTTATCACAAGTTACACAAGAACCAACCACTGAATTATTTACCCAAATGGCTAAGGGCTAGTGTGCACTGCCAAGTTTCCTGCAGCTCAGAAGCTGCTGCTAAAGTCACAGTTGTTACTTATCATTAGCTATTGGTCATTGTGACTGTAACACAGACAAGTAGAGTATAGCTGATACCTTTTATTGCTTAATGGAACAGATCAGCGGTTCTCAACCTGGGGGCCGGGGGCGCAAGGCCGTCCCACTGGGGTCGAGAACAGCACCCGGGAGTGCCAGCAGGAACCCTTCTTATAAGGGTTCCTGTGGGATGACGTCGGCTGCAAACGTCACCACGTGACGCGTGACGTGATGTCGTTTCTGCCGAACGTCGCCATTTTCGGCGAAAAAGGTTGAGAACCACTGGAATAGATGGTAAATGCAGATGTAATCTGTTGGACACCCATGTGGAATCTGTACCAGTTTGTGACTTTGTAGTTTTGCAATGTTGTTTTACTGATATTCTCATAATATCTTACTGTATAGCACCAATCTGTTACTATTTACTGATAATATCTCACTGTATAGCACCAGTCTGTTACTTTTTACTGATAATATCTCACTGTATAGCATCAATCTGTTACTTTTGGGCTTTGATGTTAGATTGATTAGATTTCATTGCTTTGTTCCAGTCTGTGATTTTTTTGATGTCAGGATGTTAAACTAATAACATTTTACTATGTTGTACCAGTTACTGTATAAAGTTGTCATTCTTAAGGTTTTTGTTCCATACCATGCCTGAAGAAGAGACCTAAGTAGTCTGGAAAGCTGAAAACCTGGAAACCATCTATTCCATTAGTCAATAAACGGTATCACCTATACTCTTCTTGTCTCTGCTTATATCTATGGCTAACACGGTGCTAAACTCTACTGCCTGTGACTGCAACAGTTGCACAGTATGGAATGTGACTGTTTCTTTCATGCAATGCATCTAGTAGTTATAACTTTCAAAATAATATTGAAATGGAAGTGAGTCCCATATTCAAGTGCAGTGGTTATTAACCTTGTTTGAGGTACCAAACCCACCAGTTTCATATGCACATTCACCGAACCCTTCTTTAGTGATAAATCCCTTGACCTCTGTGTCGGAGGCTCCGCCGAATCCCTGAGACCGACTCACCAAACCTCTAGGGTTCGATCGAACCCTGGTTAAGAACCACTGTTCTAGTGCTAATAGCGCTTTGTCATTGTTATTAATGCAGGCATCCATCATGGTATTGCTTGCACTGACATGGAATTGCTGTTAGAATTGTAAATGGTGGGGGGCGAGGGGATTTAATGAAGCTGCTCAGAAATTGCACAGTTCTGTTTTTTACTCTCTCACCATTTCAGATGTTTCACCAGCACAACTCCGATTGATTTCACTCTACAATAAAGGTCCATTACTAGGAAGAATTATCTTTATTAATAAAGATATAAAGGCACCCAAACTCTGTAGAAGAGCTGTCAACCTATATACAGCCTTAATACTGACTGGAAGCCCTGTAGGTCTACTGATTTAAGTATATCAAGATAATGACCTGACCCCATAATCTAGCATATTAACACTTGCCTCCAGTGTTCTTACAAAAAAACAGGCCCCAAAATGGTTTTCTCAAGATCAGTTGCCTTGCACTAGTAAAAAATACTTTATTTGCTTATTATCTTCCTTTAAATTCTTACTGAATTGATTCTGAGGGTTAGTGATTGAGTCATCTACAAAAACTAAGTGAATGAGAAAGTGTATAGGAAATGGTGCTTAAAGCAATACATTTTTTTTCTTCTTGCAGGATGATCGGACTGCACTACATTGGGCATGTTCTGCAGGACATACAGATATTGCTGAATACCTACTGAGGCTTGGTGTGCCAGTTGATGCCAAAGATGATGTATGTTTTGATGGTTTATGTGGCTCTTCTCATAATCACATGGCTGTATGAATTTACTTTGACAGGTTAAATTTTTTTTTTTTTAAGTTTGGAGGAGAAACAAAATGCAGTCTCTTATCTCATTGACTTTAGTGTCAGTACAGAAGGGACTAGGGTGTTTCTCTGTAAGTTGCAATTCACAGCTTTTCTGATTTGCAATTTACAGAACAGATCTTTGCTCGTTGCCAAGCATTGCTCTGATTGGAAGAGCTATAATTTCAGCTGATCAGTGTCCAATCCAATGTGCTGCTATGATTCCAGGTAGGCAGCTGTTGGCTGAGATTGGCTGGCAACAATATGTAATGGCAAAGCTACTGGAATACATTATTTGGAGGCTGAAAAACCCCTTTAAATTATAAAAATGTTTGTCTGTTTATAAAACTCTTAAAAAGAAAAAAAGTTGTGCAGTAAAGAGTTTAACTTTTTTTTTTTTTTTTTTATTTTGTTTCCAAGGCAGGATGGACTCCTCTGCATATTGCTGCTTCTGCTGGCCGCAACGATATTGTTAAAGCACTCATTTTAAAAGGAGCCCAAGTTAATGCATCAAATCAGATTGGTTGTACCCCACTACACTACGCTGCATCCAAGAACAAACATGAGGTGTGTATAACCTGACACAGTCTATCAGCTCTTTACCAAACTCTCTTGCAAAAAGTACTGCAGACCTAAAATAAATTGCAGAGCAGTGTAATTCTTTCATATTAGCATTCATTGTATAAACATTCTGGGGGTTGTTCACTAAAGTCTGAATTGTTGCGTATAGGTGCGAATTTGCCAGATAAAGACAGTCGCAATAGGCTGCTACTGTCGCAGTTGCATCTTTATAATGAGAATATTGTTGCAGTTGCGAATTTATTATGGGAAAATTGTTGCAATCTTAACATTAAAAAATTGTTGCGACTTTACAATGGGGAAATTGTAGCGGATTTGCTATGGGAATCCGCTGTTTGTGAATTCTACAGTCGAATTCGAACCTTAGTGGATAACCCCCCCCCTTTTTTTTTTTAAAGTTTATATTTTGCTTTTCATTTAAACTGAACAATAGAACAAGAAAACAAGTAACAAAAATAAACGGATAAAATTACTGTATGTCAAGCTTTGCGTTTTCACCATTTTGTTAACATTACATCAGATTTGTTTACACATGGGTTGTACGTCTTTTCGTCACATTTATTCTTTAGTTGCTTTATTATCACTGCTCTAAGTGGGGTTTGGGGGTAAATCTCCCCTTCTGTCTTTTGAGTTTACACATTAGCTGAGGTATTTATCCGCAAATGGGAGGTAAAAGGTATTCGTTTTACACCATATTTAAAAGCAATGTGTCTTTTATCAGAAGTAACATTCAAAAATTTAGCCACCTAAAATATTGCCTTTTAAACAGTGATCAGTATTGAGCGTTTTATTGAAAGTAGGATGTGTAAGACACAAAGCGTAAGGGGCTTATTCACTAAGGTGCGATTTCAACTGTTGAATTCTCAAACAGCGGATTCTCATAGCAAATCTGCGACCGAGACAATTTCTCCATTGTAAAGTCGTAACCACGACGTTTTTGAAGTTGCGACTGTAACAATTTTCCATAGTAAAGTCGTGACTGTGACAATATTCTCATTACAAAGATGTGACTGCGACAGTAGCAGACTATTGCGACTGTCTTTAGCTGGCGAATTCACACCTATACGCAGCAATTTGGACTTTAGTGAATAACCCCCTAAAATTCTTTTTAAAAGATGGTGAGATCTATTTAATCATGTTTTACCATATTGATGGGCGTGTTTTTAAGGTGATACACAACATAGAATGATTGGTTTATATAATCCTGTATCAGACCCAGTTTTCAATCTAGTAAGGGTCTTGTCTAAGGGTAATTAGCATTTGCCTTGTTCCTTTAACACAACAAGACTGTGAAATCCTTGTGTGTCTAGATTGCCCTCATGCTACTGGAAAATGGAGCCTCACCTGATGCAAAGGATAACTTGGATTCAACTCCACTACATAGAGCTGCTTCGAAAGGCAACTTAAAGATAGTTCAGATCCTTCTAAGTCACCAAGCTTCAACTAACATACAGGATACAGAAGGAAACACAGCTCTGTAAGTGACTTGTCATATTTTTGTAGCTTCTTATTTCTTAGGTTTATATGGGAAGGAAATACAAATCAAGTGCTAATTTGAATATATTTCACAGGGAATATTGCCTTAAATCTCCTTACTATCTCAGCTTATGTATATGACTTTTTATGAATGCTTTAGTGATGGGCAGTAAATTATTTTGGTGAGTAGTCATCCATGTATGGCTCTTAAATAATTTTGTGTGACTAAATCTGTGATTTAAAAGGATGTTGATTCGGTAGGATTAAAAACATATGCAACTACCTCTTGCCTACAAATTATGTTAGAATTGTATGGCTAGGCCTAGCTAATGAATAATTTGATCTTTGGGGACTGATTAACAGATATATGGCTAAACTGACCAAAGTTAGGGCATCTGGCAATTTAGATAAGCAAATCCTGAAGAAATTAATTTCCTTAGTCATATATACCAGCGTTTCCCAAATGGTGGGTCGCGACCCGGTACCGGGCCACGAAAGCAAAATGCCGGGTCACGAGAGCGCGTATGGGTTTTCATGACTGAAAACTAGTAATGGACTTCGTGCACAGCACCGCTCATGAATATTCATGAGCGGTGCCGTGCACGAAGTCCCTTACTAAGTGGGTCACGAAGGATAAGCACAAAAATAACCAGGCCACGGAAAAATAACTTTGGGAAACACTGATATATACGATTGATACTTTTTTATCCAACAGCAGCTCTGTTGTACTTATTGTAGCTGAAAATCAGCTGGCAAACTTCACAGAGTATTAACCAATAGGAAATAAACTACACTGTTGCCCCATTATTACATTGAGAGGTCTTTTATTGTAGAGCTGAAAAGTTATCTTGGAATAGAAAAAACAAAACTGCAATATTATATACCTATGTAAATAGACCAATTAATTGTGAAGTGTATTCCGCATATGTAAGGGAAACATGGTTCAGGGTTCTGCAGTAAACATAGTCTTTGTACTTTTACACCCAAATGTTGCCCAAATTTCCTATTGAATACAGCCTGGAGATGTGTTTATTCCACACTTAATACCAGAGCTGCAGAGACTGCAATTCATAGCTAATGAAAAGATTTCTAGATTTCAGTGTAGCAAGTCACATGGGCTGAATTAGATTTTGCCCACTGGAAACAACAATCACAAATATGAATGTATTTCTTATAGCTGGCTACAAAGTAGCATGTTTTATCCTGACCATAAGGTTGAAAGCACACTGCAAAACGATCACCACTACTTTCCCAGAGGACGTCATAGTGAGACTTCACATAAGAGCTTCTAGAACTCTCTTTAGGGTTGAACAATACTTGAATCTTACCCTGTTGTGATATCATGTCGTTTTCTGTTTAGAGCAGAGGTTCTCAACCTGTGGGTTGCGGCCCCTTTGGGGGGGTCAAACGACACTCTCACTGGCGTCATGACCACACTGTGAATCCGGTAGTGAGCACAAGTTCCTTTATATAAGGGTTTCTGCGTGGTGATTTTGAGCCCGAACGTCATGTGAGATGCATATACGTGACGATGTTGCTCCCAAACGTCATCACGTGACACGCGATGACGTTGGATCCAAACGTCAGCGTGTGACGTCATTGTGGGGGGGTCGCGGTCTCAACTAGGTTGAGAACCACTCGTTTAGAGTGATAGAAGTTATTGTAGTCTGTAGCCCAAAAACCCATACCATTATAACTGTCACCAGTTAATCAATACTACTGTTTAGATTCTGCATTGTGGCCACACAGGGCCCAGCAATATGTAGTGTTTGAAATCCCTGTAGTTGCTCTCCTGATTGATCTCTGATAAAGCACTCAAAACTAGATTGCATTCAGAAATTATTCAGATCTCTTGACTTTCACATTTCATTATATTAATTAATATGAGGTATCCTCTAATGATGATGTATCAGATTTGATGAAATTTGTACATATTTATTAAGAATAAAAATAACATCATATTTACATTTGAATTCAAAACCAGACCTTTAACTCAGTACATTGATGAGGCCTCTGTTGCAATGATTACAACCTTAAAGGAGCACTAAACTTGTTTTTGTGTAAGGGTGATTCAGTGGGGGAATTATTTGCTGATCACCTCCTCTGCTCTTGCATCAAGATTGAGCCAAAGTTTTTTTTTTGCTTTTGTTGCAGCGCTGCCATCCTCTTCACTTCCTGCTTCTTCTTCAACGTTTTTTTCTGCACATGCTCAGAAGAGAAAAAAATGTTGAAGAAAAGGCGTGAATCAGAAGCTGATTGTGATGCTGCAACAACAGAAAAGAACATCAGCTCAATCTTGAAATAGGAGGCACTGCTGTAGTGAAGGAGGTGATCAGCAGTGCCGGCTCTGCCATTAGGCAGAGTAGGCAAATGCTAGGGGCGCCCCTAGCATTTTTTTTTTTTTTTACAGTGCTGGCCAGAGGTTACTGCAGCCGCGGCTCAATTTAAATCTCCCAACTGGCAGCCGCGGCCGGGGCTCAATTTAAATCTCCTAACTTCCCAGTCGGCCGGGGGGGGGCGCCGGGGGGTGGGTGACACGATGGCAGGGGGGTACCTAGGGCGCCAATAGGGCCAGAGCTGGCTCTGGTGATCAGTAAATATTTCTCCCTTAAGAATCACCCTAGACAAAAACGAGCTCAGTTTTCCTAAGTCTTATGCATGACGGCATGACACTACAATTATGGCAAATAAAGACTTGGGGATTTCCACACATTGGACATTCATATTTTCTTAACTGTGTGCGTTGTCTTTCAGTCATCTTGCCTGCGATGAGGAGAGAATAGAAGAAGCTAAGTGTTTGGTTCAACATGGAGCAAGTATTTATATTGAAAATAAAGAAGAGAAGACTCCATTGCAAGTTGCAAGGGGAGGTTTAGGATCCTTGCTAAGGAGGATTGTAGAAGGATAGATTTGCATTTCATATTTTGTCCCAGTGCAAGCTTTTGTTTCTCTCAACCTGTTCCCTTAGCAATGTGCACACTACAAACAGCAAACAATCTAAATATCAGAATGCAAATGGAAACTTTCCATCACATTCACACCTAAATATGTATACCTTATGCAGTGTGGGTTCAACTCTTAAAATAAACCAGCTTGTTTAAATTCCAATAGAATTTTGTAGATTTGAAACTGAATGTCTCTGTTTTGTTTTTTTTCCTATTTCATCGCATTATGGGAGGCCAACAGCCATTCACATGTTGTAAATTGTCAAACCAATTGATAACCAGTATAGAACTGGAAATTATGATACAACCCAATGGGTTGCAGGAACAGGAAATAAAAACATGTATTTATTCCTGGCTCTTTCAATCAGACAGTATCTGATTCAATACTCTAGTATTGTACCTTGGAAGTAAATATGAAAAGGGACATAATTAAAAGAATCATTTGGTCAAAAATTGCACCTTGGATATGACATGCTGTCTGGTAGAGACTGGAGACCCGTTGTGGAAAGAGAGGAAATGTATCCATTTCAGGCAGGGAAAGTGCATGCAAATCTAATTGGCTTCTATGAGGAGGTGAGTTATAGATTGGACCAAAGTCCAGTCACTGGACGTCTTATACTGTGATTTTTCCAAGGAATTTGATACTGTGCAATTTGTAAATGAGAATTCTTGAGCTGGAGGAAAATGTGTATAAGAAGCTCAGTGAAAGAAGCAGAGGGTGGTTATTAATGATAAATACACACATTGGGTTACTGTTAATAGTGAGGTATCCCAGGGGTCAGTTTTTGGGCCATGTTCTCTTCTATATATTTATAAATGACCTTGCTGGTGGATTGCATAGTAAAATTGTAATTTTTGCAGATGATACTGAACTGTGTAATGTAGTTAATACAAAGGAAGATAGTATTTTATTACAGATGGATTTAGATACATTGCAGGCTTGACCAGAAAAGTGGCAAATTAGTTTTAACACTGATAAATGTAAGGTTATGCATATGGAAAAGGAAAAATTACAAGTAAAGATTATCTAAATTCAAAAACATTGGGCAAAACAGACATGAAAAAATTATTTGGAAATTTTAGTTGACAACAAGCTTAACTGTAGCAACCAGTGTCAAGCAGCAGCTGTCAAAGCAAATAGGATCATGGGGTGCATCAAAAGGGCCATAGATGCACATAACGAGAACATAATTATACCGCTTTACAAATCACTTGTCAGACATACGGAATACTGTGTGCAGTTTTGGCCACCAGTGCACAAGAAATATGAAGTTGAGCTTGAGCAGGTTCAAAGGCAGGCTACTAAAGTAATTAAAAGAATGAGAAATATACAGTACCAACAAAGATGATCAAAACTGAGCTTTTTAGTCTAGAAAAAAAAAAAAAAAAGTTGAGGTGACCTTAATAACCATGTATAAATATATTAGTGGTCAGTACAGAGAACTCTCCCACTGTCTATTGACACCAAGAACTGTAAGTATAACAAGGGGCATCCTCTATGTACAGAGGAAATAAAGTTTCTACACCAGCATAGAAGGGGGTTCTTTACTGTAAGAACAGTGAGGTTATGGTTGATTCTATTAAAGTGTTTAAAACTAGTTTCAATACTTCAGTGTAAGAACATTACAAGTTATGGGTACTGGATAACTGAAAGTGGGATCTTAATTATTCTGATTGTCATATTAGTGGGGCAAAATTTATTAAACTCGAAAAAGACTTTTTGGCTTTTTCAAGTTTAATCGGGAGAATGATTTCAACTTTCTCCCAGTAAGTATTGCGAGATTTGCATCGTGCGATACTTAGCGTGAGAAACTTTTTTTAAATTAAATATATCCATGGAAAGGTAGCCATACAGTATAGCTACCTTTCCATGGATATATTTAATTTAAAAAGTTTGTCACGGCAAGTATCGCATGAGTCAAATTTTGTGATACTTACCGGGAGAAACTTCAAATCATTCTCCCAAGTTATTAAACTTGGAAAAGCGCAAACGGCTTTTCAGAGTTTAATAAATTTTGCCCGAGTCGAGTCAGGAAGGAATTTTTCCCCAATATTAGGATAATTGGCTCTTGCCTCATGGGTTTTTTTTTGCCTTTCTCTGGATCAACATTGCAAGAAAATAGGCTGAACTTGGATGGACTTGTGTCTTTTTTGAGCCTTATAAAATATGCTACTATGAAACTACAGTATATTACTTGTCTGTAAATATGAAGACAAATAAAATGATGTCCCTATTTACTAATTTGTCATGCCACCCTTCTTTGCTTTGCCCTTTTCTATTTTGGAAATATAAAGAGGTGCTTGTTTGAACAGAAATAAATATGGGTTTCTGTTGCAGTCTCCCTATTTTTTTTTTTTTTTTTGCCAATGTGACATTGACACTTCTATCAGATAGTGTCTTTTCTTAAATAGCTTTTGTTCCTTTAATCTTCCTTTCTTTTTTGCCAAAGCCTTTCTTAGTCTAATGGCACATGTAGCATTGATGTAAAAAAAAAAAAAGGACTCCCTCACTTAATGACACATGTAAGTGCTGTAAGTGCATTTTATAACTTAAAGTTCACCCGTCAGCATAAAATGACATTGTTTAGTCTAGCATAGCATGCTAGACTAAACAACTTTGTCATTTAAATGTATTAAAAAATACTTGCCTATTAAAAGGTATATCCCACGGTGAATCTGCCTCTCAGCCCGACTTGAGTCTGGCTGAGAGGCTGTACTATGAAATACTGTACGTTGCATCCGAACTGCATATACAGTGGGGAAAAAAAGTATTTAGTCAGTCACCAATAGTGCAAGTTCCACCA
>WMED01010965.1:0-15497 GCA_019650415.1 Pipa parva | reverse complement strand
TTTAACTGGAAAAGTTATGGGTCGTCTTATATGCCCAGTCGTCTTATACGCCGACAAATACAGTATCTAAAAATCCATCCATGCAGCTTTATGAAGAATTTGTACACCTTCATTTCCCTCTCAGTATTCATATCCCAGTCACAACAAAGCCAAGCCAAAGCCATCCCATGGCTTCGGCAACAATGTAATGTGTTGCAATTGTTCCCATAGACTTATCTGTAAACTGCTGAAGTTTCTTTGTGACGAAACATCAGCGACTTTTGCATGTGGCTCTCACTGGTTTTACGTGTAAGTCTATAAAACTGAGTATGTATGTATGTATCCTATTCATGAGCATTGGGTCCCAAGCATCTGCTGTGGTTGCCTTCTCGGCCCATGCGCAGCCATGTTCCTACTTATGTTGTGCAGGTCTCTGCATAGTTGTAGGAAGACATATGAGTGGAAGCTGTGAAAGTGATTGTCTGACAGAAAGAACAATGAAAAAGTCTCCAGTTTCATTTCCTAGTGGACAGAAATGGATGATTGCTTTTACTATTGATGTCTTGGGAGAATTACAAATAATGTTGAAATACACCTATTGATAGCTCTCATTTCTAGGCTTAAAGTTCCAAAAAGGACAATTCTAAACAGACAATAATTTATACAATTGTGCTTAAATATGTTTTTATATTATAACAATAATAGCTATCATAAGAATTATTATTATTTTAACCCCAAGGACCATCCATTTTAAATCTTACTAAGTATAACTGGGAGGATTGTTTGAATGCTGTTATTGGTCACATACTGTACTTTGTGTAAAAAATTTCAGTCTAAACAGAATGGAAAAAATATAAAAAAGAAATTAAAATAAGTGTTAATGAAACATAATGAAAGAAAACAATTTATGATGGGAGGGGGGATACATTAAACAGGACACTCAGTCTTAATAATTAGAGGGTGAGGGTCTCACTTCATACCTCTTACCCCACATGTATGTAGAGAGGTAGGGTATCTTAGGATGGGGCAATACTTATATTTATTTTATACTATTTTATGCCTCCACCCCAAATTATGTAAGGAGCATTAAAGAGGGACATGGAACTCTTCATTTTATGTATATTTTTAGGACCCCAACCCTCAGGGTACAGCTCCCTGTCATCAGAACAACAACCAAAATAAATAACAGAAGAACAGAATCAGAACCAAATGTCAAAACAAGGGTTTCTGGGCACATATCGAAGAAATTATTAAAAGAAAATTAAGAAATCTGATTTTCACCATCTTTTATGAATTGCTTCAGTTGTTTTAATGCTATTTTTTACAAATATCAACAATATTTCCATAGTAATTTTGAAAATGTTGCTCATTTCTGTCCCATAGGAAATAACAGTTTATCTTATAGTAGTAGCAAATGGTTTTTTGTTGATATTCAGTGAAAAGTCACTGGAAAAGATGTCAAATTCACCAGTGCAATCGAAAACCCACTGCAGGTTTATACAATAAACAGAATGGTTTCAAAGACGTAAAGTACTGAAAAAATCTTTTTTTTTTTACCTCTTTTGAACCATTTAACCGTTATGCATTCCCCTATTAATGATCACTGCAGTATGTGTTTAAATACATTAAAGCTTAATAGCAGTAATTAACATTAATTGTGGATAAAAGTTTTCAATTTTATGGTTAATGTATTATTCTCTGCAGTCTGGCTTTGTTAGTGAGCTGTTCCTCACAATAAAAACAGTCATTTCTTTTGAATTACATGTTCAGAATTTGTGACAATGAGGATTTTGTCAATTCAAATAACTAAATAAGCTCCTATCCAACAAATACATTTCAAACATCTATCGTGTTCTTAAGTCTTGTGACTTAAGAAACAGACTAGGGAATATTTATAGAGGGGAAATATATTATTTATCTACTTAAAATGTTCTCTATGGTTAATCTGGACAGTTCATCAATATATAGTTATTGAAGTTGAAAAAAGGCACAAGTTCATCAAATTAAATTTATAAATAACCCTTTTTTACCCTTGTTTCATGGAAGGACCAAAAACCCATTTAAAGTAGAAAACTACCACCAGTGTTGTACTGAAGGGGCCAGTTGTATATTTATACAAGAGGATTATGTCACCTCTTACCTTGTAACTCATGTTTTCAATCCCCCTTATCATTTTTGTTGAACCTTTTCTTTGATGATGCCCAAAATTAAACTGTATATTCATAGTGAGGCACTACCAGAGAGTTTTACGTTGGCAAAACTCTTGAATCAGTCCCTCATCCTCCCAGATCCCTTCTCCTTTATAGTTTTACTTAGATTTAATTCCACCCCCCCCCCCCAAGGTGTGTGAAACAGTGTCAGATTTTTATATGGCTATAGTTATTGGATCCCTTTTTAAATATAGGTACCACTTTTGCTTTACAGCAATCCATTTGTACATTGCTTGTTCTTAGGCAGTCTTTAAGAATTAAAAGGAGAGGTTCAGAAATAATTCAACTGAAATGTTCTTCAGCAAAAGAAACACATCATCTAACCTTTTTTTTTTTATATAAATATTTTTTTGATAAGAATTGGTTGAAACAAAGTTATTTCATATATTTTAAAATATACCATAAAATATTTAAATAGATGGAGACATGGCTTGATTTCTAATTTTTCTAAATTTTCCTAACTTGGTGATTTTCTCTTTATTTTTAGTTTTTTTTATGCCTGTTTAATTTTTAGGGGGTTTAATCTAGTCAGGATACTATTTTTTGTATTAAACCACGTTCTACAGAGAGTTACATTCCCACAATGTAAAATAAGTGTAGTTTTGTAAAACTTGACATTTGACTAGAAGAGATGATGATTATTAAAATAAATGATAAGGTTTTACCTATGTGCAGAATGTGCAAACCTTAAGCCATTTTAAATATTTTAATACTTATCCCAAAACAACCATTTTTAAATATATATTTTAATAGGCATGTGCAGTTTGAATTCTGATTAATCTGAAGAAATCTGACACTGCAGATCTGAGGCAAGTTTGAATTTAGTCAGAATAACTGGAATAAATACCAACCAAATCCATAACACGTATGTCAGATTTTTTTCCTCTGATTTTTTTATGGACCTCATTGAAAGTTTCAAACCTCAGCTTTGAACCTCACTTAAACACAGTAAAACCAGCAAAGAACATGTAAATAAAAACAAGAGAAAACCTTTCCCCTTATTCACAACAGTCAGTGATGAGGAATACAGTCAGGCTTACATGTGTCCTTAACTTTTTTGATGTCTTCACTTCTGACCCTTGAAGTAGTCTTGGATGAGCCATGTTGTCTACAAAGCCTTCACTCCTCTTTCATCCAGGACATAGTCCAATGGAAGGACATTCTTCTTCTGCCATGATATAGTCCATTAAAGACCACAATTTTCTTTTTTGATTTAGCATAATGCAAGGGGTCTGGATCTGTTGTTGCCATGCCTGTCGCTACTCAATGCATAGACAAAACATTTATCTTTAATACAAGTCTGTTACCAGTTCTCTGTCAGGTAGGAGATGCAGTTCCTACTTGCACTGGCAGTGGATCAAGTAAGAAGATGGAGTAGAGAAAACTTTGCAGACAGCATGGACCCATCCAGGACTTCATGGCTCAGTGGATCAGAAGAAAATACAACAGAAAAGGTAAGGATAACAGTAATGCAGGGCTTTCAAACTTCCATATGAATTCAGACACTGTGCACTGTGTTCATATAATGATAGATAAATAAAAATTTATTTTTTAATATTTAAAAAAAAAATCTGGATCCAAAACCTCTGTCAAAAAATCTGAACCTAAGCAAAACCAAACCACAGCCATGGATCTGAATCCGGACCAAAACAGGGGAGTTCAGGCACGTCTTTAATTTTAATTATAGGGATTATTAAATGGAGAAAATGTTTTGCTTGTGTCTTAAAGGGGAAGTTAAATCTTTTTATCATATTTTTTTTAGTTTTCCAACTATTGCCTCCAGTGTCATGAATAACTGTACATTTGCATGCTGAGAAAAAGTCCTGCTGCAACTGTCACAACTGTAAATAGTATTAAATAGTAGTAAAAAAAGCATATATATTTAGAGAATGAACAGACCTGTACTACCCTACCTGAAGTGGCTTAACTAGCAGCACAGCTCAAAGACACCAAGGGCCTAGTGAGGGATCACTGTGGTCCTGGTGGGAAGGGATTAGGCTCATTCATAAAAAAGCAACCACTGCAACCCCATTAGTTAAGCACCAGCCTACCTTTCCTCGCTCCATAATGGCTGCCTGCAATCCCACAAAACCTTTAGCTTGGTACCTACCCTGCTTTAATTTCCCTTCAACTAAACTAATCTTACACTTATTGGCTATCCCTGTATATACAGCCCTTCCTGGTCGCTTTGCCATATCCAGTGCTCAGTCTTATTACAACTCTAGACCAGTTTTTTATTTGTTAAAAATTATGATATGGTGATATCATTCAACAACAGTGTTTTTGAAACTAAAGGAAAGGAAAATAAAATAATATATATTTTTTTGTAATTCAAAGATGTGAAAAAGCTATAAATCAATAAATTGACTGACATTTTACCTTGCTAGCACTTTTATCATTGAATTCAGCATATATTTACAATCAATTAGCTTCACAAAATGTGGAAATCAACATTTTTTTTTTATCTCACTAAAAACTACAAATCCTTATTTAAAATCCGTAAAATATCTTGTGACTGGGGATAATAGAAAAAGGCTGTTCCATGACATCATGGGGTTGAAAATCACAACTTGTTACCCATTAAGTCAAAGAAAAGGAACAAATAATTAGATTTCAAAGGTCAATAAAGGCCAGCTTTTCTTGCCAAGTGTCATCTAAATGTGTTTTGTGCTGTTAAAATTGAACTTTAAGCTGTAACTTCATTAACAACACACAGTTCTGGAAGCCAATTTAATCACATTTATCGCCTGATTGTCTAGGATCAACCCCTACAAAGTCAGAGATAAGGTTTTATTTAGAATAAAAGTTGATTGTATTTCTTTATTATTATTTTTTAATGAGATTGATATAAGTGAAGATAAACATTAGATTTACTATGTACATTTTTTATGGGATAACTCCCTGCTCAAATCATAAGGAAATTAGATTATTACATTGCTAGTAATGAATCCCATATTTGAAGATTCAGATTTAAAAGCAAAAAAGAAGAATAAGGATTAAAAAATGGTGGTAATTGGGTAAATGAATGTTTATGTACGAAGGCACAGATCCTCAGTACCCAACTGTATTTCAAGGGCCCACTTAAGTATAGTTATATCACTGAACTAAATAACCAAATAGGTAATACCTTGTAAATCATGTGTTTTCAAACCAATCCTCAGAGCTCAGTCACCATGAGTAAATATTTCCTTTTTATTTACACATAATCACAAATGAAATGTGTGTGGAAAAAGCTTATGGAAACAAATATAATGTTGACTGATCCAAGAATGCTGATGTTTAAATATTTCATAAGCAAGCCCTATGTATTGCTATTGAAATATGACATCAATGCTAATTAGTCTAATTCCCAAAATGTGCACGGGAAAAAGCAAAACAGCTATTTCACGATGGTGAACTAAACTGTCACGTAATACATGTAACTTGCCACTTTCAGTGGTTTAAGAGTTATACTTATTCCTTCAAATAATTATTTATACTTATTCCTTCAAATAATTATTTATACTTATTCCTTCAAATAATTATTTATACTTATACCTTCAAATAATTATTTATACTTATACCTTCAAATTCAAAGAAATATACTGCATATTAAGAGCCATATTTTTCAAAAAGTACATTTACATGGAAACATTAATTTTTGTAACAAGCTGCAACAATTCTCTGTAGTGCCAAAAAGGCAAGTGCATATTTGTTGTTCTTTTGTATTGTCACTGCAATGGAGTGAATTGTTGCAAATTGTTATGTAATACTTTGTGAGCACTATCAGGTGAATAGTGCCAGTAGCATATATAATTATAAATAGGTTTATTGTAGTAAAGTGATGTCATCTTGACATGGATCTGTTTAATGGGGACATTGCCGCCACAGCTATAAGTCATATATTGGTCCACAGCATTTTCTCCAGAGAATAGCTGCATACATTGTAACTACTGTTTTTACATTTATTTCAGTGACAGACTACTGCCACTGATATGTTGGGCACAAATGATGTGTAGAATACGTGGTGGGTGTAATGCAGTGAACTGTCCGAGAATTTGCCACATGGAAGAAAATGATGATCTTTGTGGATTATGGACATCAGTCAATTGTGGAAAATTCACACACATCTAGGCTAATTCAAATGTTAATAATTTGCCCTGGAGCCTGAAGAAACTTTCTTTAATAATTTTGTGCTCTTTCTGAGTGGAGTAGTTACAGGTATCAGGAAATACAATTGGAATTTTAGGTTTATTTTCAACAAAACATATTAATGAGACAAGTACTAATTTACTTCTTTACCAAAGGATGCTATTGAACACATTACATTTCAATGTTTATAACACATTACAGGGCCAATTGACTAAAGTAAGAATGCATTTGTCGAGTTCACTTTGCGTCAGTTTGTGACGCTACACTGGGGAAGTTGCAAATTTGTTTCCCCTTAATGTCTAATGGGCAAATTGGCTTGACGGACAAGCAAATGGTGGTGGATGCTGGTTGATGCATTCAGTCAGCCAATAGTAGGAAGCAGAGTCATGAAAAGTTATGCAAATTCGAAGACTGAAGTGTATTGATGTCATCCTCACCACATCCCATTGTATATAATTGAATATTACATGTATTTCTATATCACCTTGTCCCTAGTTCATATTGACACTTGATACCAGTGTTTATTGTCAGTGTTTTTTGAATGAACTGTTACTTTATGCAGAACTAGAATCCTGCCATCAAACCCTTAATTGGCCACACTGATCTGGTGAAGGGAAACAGATGAATTCAGAGCAGTCTGCTTGTCCTAATTCACCACTTTGACATAAGATTCTCCTATTTACCGCTTGGTAAATAGAAGAACTATCTGGGAAAGCACATGCAAAGTAATGTGAGGAGCCCTGTAATCCGTGATGGAAACATCCAAATTAGCCACATATTCACCACTTTGGTTAACTTTTACAAGCGTCTTAAATCTCCACATTAAGAAAGGGTGGCAGTGGAGGGAGATCTCTTTCTAATGGTTGAAAGTCATTACTGCATATCACATTGTCCCTAGTGCCCTTGTGATTTAGTTAAATATTGCTACTGTTAATCAAAAAATTAAAAAAAAAAAGAACTCATCCTGTGTTTAGTCTTCTTAAAATAGGTTGGATGTCTCAGGGCACATACTTACATCCTCATTACCAATTACAGCAATATTATGAGTATTTGTTACATCTGCAGGATGAATACGGCTATTTTTAAGTCAAGGAACACTGTTGTTTACAATATATTGGCACTACAATTGGTCATTTATTGCTCCATGCTAGGAGACACAACTAACTTGGAGATGGACAAGAATGTATTTACCACTGTCTCATAATCATCTGGTAATTATACTATAGTTTTCACCCATGCTGCCATATTCTGAAAGTATATTAAATCATTTTTATCATTTGTATTTGTATTGCAGTAACAACTCACTCAAAGGAATGCACATGTACCAAAAGATTGTAAAGAAGACATCATATATTATATGGGCTGTATTTTCTGAGATGGATCTCTGGGAATGGAAATCCCATAATTTTTGGTCTATTATGTTGATGATGTCCTTAATGTGGTTTTTAAGACTTTATCTGCATTATGGTAGCCAGTGGCTGTTCCTTCAAGCTATTTCCATTCCTGTCATTAAGTAAGTACTAAAATGTGCCAGTTTTACCAATCTTAATCATCACTTACATGTTTTTATTTATTGCTGAACACATTATGAGAATGATCACAATTGATTCATTAATAATAGATAACATTTCTTTAAAGGTATGAAAAGTTTGAATAAAACATATATTTGACATGTATACATATAGAAAGCCAACCTAAACATTAGAAACGATTTTGGGATCAGTAGTACTTGCCTCTTGTTTATACAGCTCTGCTCCCCCTCCCATTCTGTGTATAGACTCTTCCTGTGCAGTGCCAATAAGCCCCACCCCCGAATTACATCACTCACTATTCAGAGAGTCGCAATCCCTCCCTTCCTTCTCCTTATCTAAAAAGGCTGTTTACAACCCTGAGCATGCACAGATATGAGCTGTCCGACTGCCTGTGGAGTCGGCTGTGGAGTTGGCTTCCTATACAGGGAAGTTGTTCAACATGAGAAAACAGTTACAGGGGGATTTTGAGCTCTGCTGCATTAAGAGATGAGTCAGGAGTTTCTCAATCATTATATTGCCTGAAAATAGCCATGGTTTATAGCCACAGTGTAATTATCCTTTAACTGTGTTAGCTTTCTTTTGTAAAAAGTATAGCATTGGTGCATATAACTTACAAAAGGCTCTTTAGAACATCATAAGAATCAGTGAAAAAATTGAAGTCGAGACTGCGACAGTAGCAGTCTATTGCGACTGTCTTTAGCTGGTGAATTCACCTTCATTATGGGAATATTGTCACAGTCACGACTTTACTATTGGAATATTGTCATGTATTTATTATGGGAATCCACTGTTTGTGAATTCGACAGTCAAATTCTCACTCTAGCCAATAAACCCCCTATATATAGGGGGTTTATTGGAAAATTCCATCAAAATTGCATTAAAAATATTTCATGTATATAAGTGCTGAAGCATAGAAGTGGAGAAATGCAGTAAAATGTAGTAAAAGATTTAGAAAATATTTGGGCAAAAAATTAATAAAAGAGAAGAGGCATTTCCCCTTTGATAAATATGGGTTATTCACTAAGGTGCGAATTTGACTGTCAAATTCACAAACAGCAAATTCCCATAACAATTTCCCCATTATAAAGTCAAGATAATTTTTTAAAGTCAAGATTGTGATAATTTTCCAATAATAAAGTCGCGACTGTGACGATATTCTCATTATAAAGACGCGACTACGACAATAGCAGCCTATTGCGACTGTCTTTATCTGGAGAATTCGCACTGATACGCAACAGTTCGGACTTTAGTGAATTCGGATTTTAGTTCTGTGTATTGAAATGGTGTATATAATGATATCGATATTGAAAAGTATAAATCCATCATTGCTATATAGCATTAATAGATATCGATATCATTACATTTACCTAGAATTTCACCTCGATAAAATAAAAATCTCATCTTGATAAATTGCTACCACTAATGACCCAAACCTCCCAAAATAATGGCAATAACAGTTAAAAACAATGATAATACAGTTTCCGACTTTAGCAAATATGTCCTTTAAGAATTGAACACTGGGATTCTGGGTTTTTACTCAAAATCTTAGTGCCTATTGAAAATAATGAATAACGCCACCCAGAGAATGGAGAAATGTAATGTAGTTGAAACTGACTGGAAAAATCTATCACTTACTTTAGTAAATGTTGGGATAAAATCGTTAGTGAATTTATTGGCGATGTTGATGTTATCTGGCGGTAATGATATATAACGAAAACCAGTGCCAGAAACCTCCAAAGGGGCATAGTAAATAGGAGAAGAGGTCGAAATCGGTAAAGAAACACAATTTACTATTCAATTTCAAAACAAAAATCATTTTGACTTTACTAAATATAGAGATCCAAGGGTTGATATTGATTATTTTGATCTCTTGCAAATATCTGACATTGACCTGCTCTTAACTGTTTATTTGCCTAACCCTCAATGTCACCATCCATTGTCCAGCGATTCTGGTTTTGTATAACTATACAGTGCCACTGCATTTGTGTTTGTTTGTATTTTTGCGTTTTAATTTATATTTATTACAAAATAATAATCATTGTTTAGAAATAAGGTATATATTTTTTAATTAGAATAAAATAATGCAATTTTCTTTTGTTTTATCTACTTTTGTCACAAAAAATATACCTCTACCTAGATGTGCTTAGATGTGATTAAGCACATAACACAAAACTCATTAGAGTGGAGCTTGTAATATGGTACCTGTCTACTGCTGTAATTAATGTCTTACTGAAAATTCAATAAAGCTGGAGATTTTACACATACCCATTTAAATGTCTGCTCTTATTCAATTGATTCTACCTAATCTCAGTGTAAACTTAGATAAATATATCACTTGGTGCACTAGTTCTCTACTTGTTAGGTCTCAAGCTGCCCTTAATGTCTAATGTTTAACAGACTTGCTCCTGTTGTGTCCTATTGAACAAAATCTCTTGCCCCTAAATAGTATCCTTTATTGCCTGGATCTTGGATTCTCCTGCTGCAACATAGATAAAAACCCTCCTCCTATGTATACTGTAAGGATGTTGACTCATAGAGGATGTACCTTCAACCTTGTAATAATCTTCATCTGCCATCTGCTGGAAATTTGTACATTTTAATTACAATAATATGTTATTTACCTACAATGTATGTGTTCTAAAATAGTATGGTAGCTTCAATACATTTGCAGTTGTTAATGAGGTGATTAAATTATTTTCCTATGATGCTATTAACTTTTCAGCAATATTATTATTTTTTATTTACAGATTCAGATTTTATCCCCATACTGTGGAGTTGAGCTACCAGAACTCTCTAATGCATACAAGGGAAGAGATGACTTTGATTGTGGTGGGACCAATGACACTGAATATCTTTATGCTTATAATGATTCTTATAAGATGGGGCTGTCAGATACTATTTAACACATTTCCTACCCCCTTGTCATCATTTATCATCGCTTTGGGTCTTTGGGCAGTCCTAAACCCTTTTGCAATATTCATTGTGGATGCATTCCTTGGAGTAAGTCACTAAAAGTAATCTATACAAAAGCAGAAAATACCAAATTGAGCATGGTATGCTCTACCTAGTGAAATGTGAAAGAATGTGCAAAAACAACATTATAATAGTAGATGCGTGAATGCTCTTTTTTCTATTACCTGACCTGTTATGCATAAATATTCATATTTTTATTCATTCTTGCTTGTTCACACCTTCTGTTATATCTATATGAATATTAGCTCTATAAGTAACAGAGCAAAATATATTTGCTATCTTTGTTAATATTTTTTCTTGAGTTGGTCTAACAAAGTAGTAGGTAACTCTACCAGAATTGCACTAACCTCTGTGAAATCATATGCATTGGAAAGTCCTATTCCATCTACTCCTACTTTAAAAGGGTAGATGGTCCAATAAACCACTCAGTGCTTAGCACAATTGAATGACACATTTTAAGGTTTCAGCTAGTGGATTTGATTAAGATTATTTCTATTCTTAGGCATGTGCTTCACAGAGCAGTTAACTACAGCACAGCTCATTGTTCAGTCTTGGGTACTACTGATCAGTCAGACCTATTTAAAGTTTACTGTTTCTGACTAAGTCTAAACAAGAAGTTACTACTTTCCAAGCCATTTCAGAGCTATCACTTAAGCCCCAGATATGTAATCCTCTTTTAATTGTGTCTTCTGGTCCTAGCTGTGCTTCCTTTTTATCTGTATTTTGCACAGACTGCATGCCATGACTAAAATGACAACTGCCCCTAAATTTTGTTACCAAGTTTCCTGTTCTACTACCATTTCACAATCAAATGTTGAAGCCAAAAAGGACACTGATGAACACATAACAAGAGCAGAATATAACTTACCACCATTATAGCACTGAAAGTACATCCTCATATAGGTAGAGTTTGATGATGGTTGGGTCAAGGGTGTGGGTTCTAAGAAGCTCCCATTATTCACCTCTAATCCCCACAAGAAGGGATGGACTTTGCTGTGAGTGAGTTCCAACACTTGGGCCCCAGGGTAACTCATCACTGTTAGCATCCAGAAAAATGGTGGAGAACTTCAAAATCGATGCTGCGAGGGATTCTAGTCCCACTAAACTGTAGCACTAGGGTAGGGGGCACATTGTAATCTAACATATGAACCAAACACCTAGGCAGGAGGCACAGAAAAAAATGGAATTGAAGACAAAAAAAAGAAGGCAGGGGAGACTGAAAAAGCAGGAGAATGGAGCACAGAATGACAACTGAAGCTTAAACAGTAGCCAAATGAGCTTCCAAGATTTAAAATCTTCTGCTATACATTGACAGTGATGGAATGCAGTAGATAAGCACACACTAATTACAGAACTAGCAGATATCAGGATCCTTGGGGAACTGTAACACATGTCATACACAGCACCATATTTCATAAGCTAGGGCCATGACTTTAGGAATAAATAGTTAAGTTGTTACATTCAAGTCTAATTGAAACTAACTCCTCTCCCATGCATATCCTAGAAAAAAAAACGTAAAAGAATAAACTACACAAAATTAGCAGACCCTTAATACAATTGCAAGTACTATAAGTAAAATGGATCCAAAGAAAAATTATATAGCAATCTACATACAGTATGCATTACTTTTATTGAGGTACTCATCCTTTTTTTAGAAATGTATATTAAAGGCTCAGGTGGCATTCTCAGAAACAATACCAGTACAACGTACTTGTCAGGAAGGCAGCAAAACCACAATCAGACTAATGCATGGCTAAGATATTGGTAGAGGGGCATGATGTTTTTAGAGAATTGGTAAAACACATTAGTTACAAACACTATTATAGGGATAGAATACAGAATAGGCTGAAAATGTTGGTGGAATTAGCTCAAATGACAAGGATAAGCATATAATGAGTAATGTGATGTTACTAGAATCAGTGAAAATATGTAGGATGAATCGCAGAGAAATTGAGTAAATTAAAATGCTAGAATAAATGAGAATTGTATGTTTTTATATTAAACATGAACTAAGGCCTAGGATAAATTAAGATGATATAATAGTATGGATCCGTGATAATGTTGAAGTGTAAATTGCTGAATCTTATCAAGGTAAAAGAATGATGGAAAAATTAACTCTCAAGTACAGAAAGAGTAAAAACATAAGGACTGTGAGAGTTAAATCTTTGCAAACTGTGCATATGCTCAAGGTGTACAGGTTTCACAGGCAATGCCTAAATGTATGTTTAATGGTGGCTGTGCTACTGACTTAGAGGAAGGCAAAATCTTTCATGGGAAAATGCATTTTAGATAATATTTACAGGAATTTATTTTGGAGAGGAAAGTAGTAGTTAGAATGTTTTTAAAAAGCAACTTTTTTTGTACATTGGGCACTTGCTATAAAAACAAAAAATACAGTATGAATTATTAGTCATTATGAAAAAAGGTGTGTATTCATCACTTTCAAGTACAGTGCGGTCGAATATAATATTGCCATCTGGCACAATAGTTGGAATATCCCTATGCTACATGTTAACAGTAGAAACATTCTGCCCAACTGCCTACATACATACTAGCTCTTTCACATGCTAGCAGCTTAACTGAAGCTGGCATAGGAAGGAGCTATAACTTAACTGTTAAACCATGGCTTCTGTAGTTTTCTTATCGAGAACTCAGTCAACTGAGGGAAAGATGAAGGAGGACACAGAGTAAGGTAGGTCATGATTGGGAAAGATATGTAGATGTATTTGAGGGATGGAGAAAACTCAAGAATGAGTAAAGATAATCTGGTTGTAATACTTTGTTTCAAGCCAAGGCAGTGCCAGTACTGAATAAAATACCCATGAAGCTAAGTCTACTTTCTACTGTACATAAATGTTCCTAGTCAGAAAGACACACAAGTTTCATTCTGTGAGAAATGTTAAACTAACCTTTTGAAATGTAAGGAAAACCATAATCAAATTTTAGAATCCATTGATTTTGGCATGCGTTTTGGCATTGATTTTGGCATGCATTGATTTTCTGTATGTGTTAAAATGATTCATGAAATTTAGAGGGCAACTCTTTTTTAATTTTAAATTAATTTCACCAAAATCACAAGGATCAAATTAGAAAACAGTTTCTTAGAACTTACAGTATGTGGTTTCCTAATACATTCTATAGGATCATGGGAAATATTGTTCTTCTGTTTTCTCATATTATAGAGGCTTGCATACAGTGTGGAGAATCCCATTGCTGATGCTGCAAAACTTTACTGGCTATTCTTCCGAGCAACACAGTCTGGAATTCCTGGCATTTTTATCACATTGCTGATCTACACAATGATATTCATCATTTCTTTTTCTGAACTTTACCTTTATTTCCTCAGGTAGGAACAAAAGGACATCTACAGCAATGTAATATTTATGAGGTGGTTATTTTCTGAAATATATCTCAGGGAATGCTTATCTAAAACATTCTAGGTTTATGCTCAGGGAAAACATTATACAGTAAAAGCAAATAGGCCTATATAGGTGGAAATATAAAAAATCTCTGGTAAAATACCAGAAAAATGCACTCATTAGCCATATTATTGTGTAATTCACTCAACAGCCAGTTGATGCTATAATATGCCCAGCAGCCATTTTACTACACAATGAAGATATCAAGCTGCGCAATGTAATGGACATTGTTCAGTAGCCAAATTTGACACTAATGGCCACATGATTCCTGATGTTAATGGGATAGAGCTGGGTTTCTCAATGAAGATCTAAGAAAATATCAGTTTTTTTAAACCATATGGAGGATGCCCACCAGAAGATGCATGCATAGAAAACTTGTAATCCATCTAAATGTATAATCTATATGAATATTATCTAGGCAGGCAAGTTATATTGGCTTTAATAGAGGCCTTTAATTATAGAAAAACTCATCTAGATGAAATTAGGGACACTCAAGTATTTACCAAAATGACACATTTCTCAATTCAATGCATTTTAGCCCCACAGGACCAACTTTCAAGAATAACAAAGTAAACAATGATTTTTGAAAATTATTATTATTATACGTAGTTTGAATTGACTAAATTGTTTTTTTTTCAACTTTGCTTTCTCAGTAACTATGATTATCTTTTTTTACCACTGTACATAATAACATTTTACATTTCTGTCTCTGAGTAAGGTCATGTCTCTCCTATTTCCTTTAGAATGGCAGATTATATCCTGATTAACATTTGCTGTTCTGTTTGCTGGTTTTATTGTACACATACACAGGCACAGTAGGGCACAGAATTTAATAGCAGTGTTTTAAAGTAACCTTTGCTCCCTGCTGATGTTTAATTGATTAATAAGGAATCAGTTTTAGCTGGTTTGTGGTTGATACTATATGTATCACTTTTTTCAAACCAGAAACAGTGTTTTCCTGGGAATCCTCAGGAGCGTGTAATTTAGACAAAAATCTGAGTAAATTCCAGCCTAGTGTTAGAATATACAGGTATCTACCACCTTTATCCAAATGGATGTGTTATACTACTTAAAACACCAGTAACACTTGGGGAAAAAAAGGCTGTTTATATTTACATGGAAGTTATTTCTGTGCATTGTACAGTATTTGTAAAAAGAGGAAGTTGTTTCTGTGCACTGTCCAGTATTTCTATAATGAGGAAGTTGTTTCTGTGCACTGTCCAGTATTTGTATAATGAGGAAGTTGTTTCTGT
>WMED01010964.1:0-15498 GCA_019650415.1 Pipa parva | reverse complement strand
TGGTATGCTGACATTACCCTGGATACCGTGGCTCTTGATACATCACAAAGACTTGCTCTCATGGTCACAGATGCGCCAGCAAGACGTGCACCAACAATTTGACTTCTTTTGAACTCTGGTATGTCACCCATAATGCTGTATGCATTGCAATATTTTGAGCAAAACTGTGCTCTTACCCTGCTAATTGTACCTTCACACTCTGCTCTTACTGGTGCAATGTGCAATTAATGAAGATTGGCCACCAGGCTTGTCCAATTTAACCATGAAACCTCCCAAACTAAAATGACAGCTGTTTCAGTTTCATTGTCCAACCCCTGTATATAATTTATTAAACTGAAAAAGGGAAATGTATATATCAGGTATAGTGGGTAAGTGATGGATAATTTCAGTAAATTATGTAACCTGATAGGGGAGTATTTTTTAGGTGATTTTTTTTTATTCTAAAATTTTTGTTATTTTACAAGTTTTGCATTCCTGTCAAGTAACTTGTCATTATTGGTTATTGGTTATGGATGTTCTTTTGTTGGCCCATTTGCTATTTGACCACATTACTTTATTGTTTTCACCCATATTAGGGCAAATTTAGTAGGCTTGCAAAGATCCAAATTTGTCTTTTTCAAGTTTATCCCCGCAAAATCTCGGCTTTTTCTCGAGGTAAATATTGATTTCTTTTGATCAATATTTACCGATAGAGACTTTTCAACTGAGTTTTTTTTTATTGGATTTTTCGCTGAAATGGTAGCCATACTTTACTTTAGCAGGATGGCTACCTTTTCATAGAAAAATCTGATTGAAAATCTATTAAATTTTTCCCGAATTAGTATTTATTTGAATTAGTAAATAATATGACAAGGAATACTGCAAAATTGTAATCAAAACAATCAAGAACGCCATGTTCCCTTACCATTATCTACCATTCACTACCATTCACTACACAATAGACAGTGTCCAGCACTGGACTGTGAATCTAGCACTTCAGTGAGTAGAGAATTCATGACTATTGAAGCGGTGACTTGAAGTGTTGAGAATTCACTTCGACAGTTAAATTCTCACTTTGATGAATAAGTCCCTTCCTACCCAAACAACCTTTCTATCAACTATAGCAATGTCACCCTGCCTCTCTGATCAAATGCTTGATCACAGCATGACCTTCAACCTCTTGTGTCAATCTCAACCTAGCACTTAATTTGATGTATCCTTGGGATATTTTTCTTGCATTGTTTAATGCACTTTTCCCTTGTCTGTATTGTATTGCTGAATTGTACAGCGCTGCGTAAATTTGTGGCGCTTTATAAATAAAATTATAAATACATACATGTAGATCTGTATTGATCGATAAACAACACAGATTTATTTTTTTTTTTAATGTTATAAATTTACACTTGTCCACTGTGCAGTTTCATAGAGAAAGATCAATGGTAGAGCTTCTACAGTATTACAATAATGTAAAAAGCATACATACATTTTCTAGTTAAACAGTGATAGCAAATATGTTGTTGTGATCCCGGTGTGAAGAATCTGCAATGCTATTAATACTCATGGTGTGAAACAGAGCTTTAAAGGGGAACTGAAGAATGGTTGGTCAAGGAGTGATCCTGAAGGGTTGGGATAAATTACTTACAAGCTTCCCTTTTCAAAATCACTGATTTGATATTGAAGAAGCAGAAATGTCCCATAATACTGCTTCTGCGCTTACTCAACTTTTTGATTTTCCAGAGGAAGCAGGAAGTGAAGAGTGTTACAGTACTGCATGGAGAAGAAAAGAATATCAGTGTTTTGTTGCTGGAGGAAAGATTGAGATCAGTAAATATTTACTCCACCTTTAGAATCACCCGTAGACCATCAAGCCTTTACTTCTAGTTTAATTGGTTTGGAAATACTGTAATAGCACTGAAAACTATTAATTAAAACATTATTTCAAATGAGTTTTTTTTTTTTTTCTGGTGTTACTGGTCCGAGAATGTCTATGTCACAAGTGGCCAAGTATGGTGGGATTTATAAGTCAACACTCGATGTACGCCAAATGAACATCCTTACTTACATGGGGGTTATTTACTAAGATGTGAATTCGACTGTCGAATTCGCAAACAGCGGATTCACATAGCAAATTCCCGACAATTTCCCATTAGTAAAGTCGCGACAATTTTTTAATGTTAAGATTGCGACAATTTTCCCATAATAAAGTCTCGACTGCAACAATATTCTCATTATAAAGATGCGACTGCGACAGTAGCAGCCTATTGCGACTGTCTTTATCTGGCGAATTCACATCTATACGCAACAATACGGACTTACAGACTTTTAGCGAATAACCCCCTAAGTTGTAGGTGTAAAGTAGGTGTTACACTGCTGTTAAAGTGTGCATCCCTCTTTGGCAGGCACAGACTCCTTTTTATCTCAGTCAATACAATTATCTTTTCAGGAGGGAGATGATATGATGATTTGTAGCAAAAATGGCAATTAAATTCTCTGTAGGAAACTCATATGGAGAAACATTTTTTTATTCTTTCCTTTATTTCTCTCTTCATGTAATCGAATGCTGTGAAGCATTGCTATAATTAAAAATACCATAGAAAAAGCTTTCTCATCACCTGCAAAGGTTAATGAACTTCAATTTACTGTGTACCAAATGAACAATGTTGTGGGGTGGAGGGGAGTGTAACATGACGTGGCAAGAGAATACTGTGACTGGGCTTTAGCGTACTGTCACAGATCTCTTGGGGTAAACTGGGATCATCAGGTTGTGAAGTACAGGGAACGCACACATGGGGTACTATGGGACTAGGTGCCACTCGAGGAACTGGAGCAACCAGAGCCAGTTACGCCTCTAGAGGCAGTGAGGCGTAGTAAATCTGGGACAAGAGCAGGTGCAGGGTGGTATACTGCTGGAGGTATTAACCCTTTCTAGCCGCTTGCTGTAGATTCAACAGCGCTGAGGAAATGCACGAAATGTAATAAAATTGAAAATTCGATATCACAATATCGAAGGTTTCTGAAAATGTGAAAACTAATTTTTAAATATAGTGATGTAGGAAATTCGATCTAAATGTCAAAATGGTTATCTCCATGGAAAATCCGCTACATCGGAAATTTAGACTGAAAAATGTAAAATTTCAACATTGCATTATCGAATTTTTGAGATGCAGCATCATATTGCCGGATATTGCAGCATCGCAAATTCAATACCGCAATATCAAAATTTTGATTTCACAAAAGGTCAAAAACTGCCTTTTTGACTTTAATAAAATTTGGCCTAATTTTATCCAAAGCTTTAGCTTTCACTCATAACAGTTGTAGTGCTTCCGTATCACTCTGCTCCCCCATGGCAACAAGCCAGGTCACCAAGGGCCAGCTCTTATCACATGATCGGGTCAGCAGCCAATGAGAGTGCAGGTGTTAAATCACTATTGCTGCATTCCAACCTTTCTGTTTTTTTTTCAGTTTTGACACGCTGTGGAGAGTACCGCTGCTCAGCTGCCTATGACCAGTAAACCCCACGTAACTATAACACATTGCATGCATCGCTGTATTTTCTTGTTCATTGTGTTGATTATGTGTATATACAGTACATATATATATTTACTTTTGAATGTGATCTTCTTGGAACATGTTGCAGTTCTTTCTGCCTGAGTTCTTCCCATCTCAGCAGCTAAGGTGCGAAATTCAATGGTGTAGAGAGCTGCTGAGTGGCGACCCTGCTTGATATGCATTAGGTGAGAAGAAGCCACAGAGGTATGACCAGATACATCAAACACTTGACGAAGGGCAGAGATAAAGGAAGCAGCATCGAAGACCACATTCTGTTCCCATAACAGAGAAGCCCAAGCCAGGGTGTCATCTGCCAACAAAGAAATAATGAATTCCACCTTGGCTCTCTCAGAAACAAAATGAGATGGTAACAACTCAAATTGAATTTGGCACTGATTGATAAATCCCATGCAGGAGGTAGGATCACCAGAGAAACTCGGAGGTGGTAGTATGCGGAGATCACTGCTCACTGGAGGCGGTACAGTAGAAGAGACCAGAGGTGATGTAGCTGCGGAAGGAGACTGTAGGCAAGAAGAAATGGAATCAAAAACTTGTGCCATTCTGCTTTGATCGGATTTATAAGAGTCCACACGTCTAGCCAGAGCAAGTAACATCTCTTCTGGAGAGGTACCAGCAATCTCAGAGCGCTCCATGGCCCGAATATACTGTAAGGGTCTGATACTGTAAATTTGCAGAGAAGACTGCTAGTAGGAACCACAGAGTACTTGATGCTAGTTAACCTTAGGGTGCAGAGTCTAAGGCACTCTTTAATCTCGGCAAGGAGGTACTGGACTTGGCTGCCAAGAGTACCCAGATCGCAGCCCCCAAGGTAGCTGTACTAGGTGGTTCACAGAGGAGATCAGGAAGAGTACAGGCAAAACTGGAAACAGGAGCACAAGTATGTAGACAATGGAAACTGGTCACTAGGAGAGGCAGGGAACAACTTTGGCAAGGACTGAGACTTTAATAGACTAACACCTCTCGTGATTGTTTTGGAATATTGATCCCCTTTATCCACGACAGCAACAATTTTAAAGTCACGCCAATATTTCCATAGTAAAGTTGCAACTTTGACAATATTCCCATATGATTTTGAGACTGTTGTCGCAGTCGCTACTTTGCTATGAAAATATTGTTGCGGTCGCAACTTTAAAATTGTCGCGGTCACAGATAAAGAGTCGCGGCAAAAAAAAAAAGTTGAGAGCCACTGATCTATTTAGTTGGTCAGCAATCAAAACATCAGTGTGAAAGAGAGATAACTGGCAGATCTTTGCGGAAAATAAATTGAAAATCCAGCATATTTTGCACCTGAATGACTTAACAACATACATTGTATTAGGTTGTAATGGAATGTCTAATGGAATTAGATACACATTCCTGGCCCCAGAATGTCAAATTCCTCTGTGTCCATCAAACTGCATCTAGCTTCACATTAAAAAGAACCTGAGATTCAAGGTGAAAAGTAAATACACAGAGCTGTACTATGTAACCACACCTGCTAGATGTCAGGGAAGCTTAAAAACTGTGGTTTAGCAGCATCTGATCCTTGCTCAAGGATATCCAAAAACAGCAGTTGCCTATATATAGTATTAAATAAAAAGTCAACTAAATTGTAATTCAGAAAAACATCACAATAGACTGAGAAGGTTTGGATTCAATAATACGTGGTCTGCTGGAGATAAACAATAATGTTTTTAACTTGAAATACTTATGTGTAAGAATTTCTCTTTAAAGTATATTCTTTTTAATATGGTGGCATTTACTTATTTTCATCTCAACAGCTTTAATAAGTTGATAGAATGTCTATAGGAATTAGAGGAAAACTTCAGACAAATGTTTAAAGGCACAGAAACATAGAATAAGTTTTAATGAACAAAATGGGCAAGTATGGAATAATGCCCTTTGCAGTCAAAACAAGTGCAAACTATCAGAATCTATAAGGGGTAATGGCTTTTTAAAAAATATTTACGATGTTACTGATCCTTTAAAGAGATGTATCTTTGTCACGTAAGACTACTCAAAACCCAGGGGAACCACTGGGAATCTGGTCTTGGTGTGCTTCTCTGCCTATAACAGCCACCTTTGGCTTCGGGAGGAGCCCTCTGCTACTTGGGTGCCAACCAGGTCTTAAAGGCACAAGATTCCCAATATTTCCACAAGGGTGAGCAAGGATGCTAAATGTTACACTGTGGAAGCGAGAAGGAAAGGGTTGTAGTAAAAGCCAGATAGCCAGATTGGTAACAGATTGGAGAACACAGAATCAGATTCAGGAGGCAGGATTGTAGTTGAAAACAGGCCAGGAGTCAGGAACCAGGAAGTCAGAGCCAGGGGCAGGATATAGACAAAGGTGTAAAGTTTCATCTGAAGAGGATAGGGCAGAGTAGGAGGTTGCAGTGCGGAACCACAGGGACTTTGTGCAAGCTATCTCTAGGGCGTGGAGTCTAAGGAATTCCCTTGTTTTCACCACTGGCCCCTGCAATGGGATGTGGGTTTAGCTGCAGAGAACTACTAGGTTGCAGCCCCTAGGGTAGCTGTCCACTGATGGAAAAGGGGTAAAGCAGATATTGAAATTCAGATACAGAGCAGAAGGTCGAGTATGGTGGCAAACAGAATAGTTGAAATACAAAGCAGAGGTCAGGGCAGGAGAAAGTCAAGGAGAAACGAATAAACAGGCTGAGGTCAAATATCCAGGAACGCATCCAAGAACTACAACCACAGCTCTATAATCGGGTGCAGATACTTCTGATGAGTCACCTTATAAAGGCGTGACCACAATGGAATTGATGGAAACGCATCAGAATTATGTGACCGCAGATGAGTAGCATTCCTGACAAAAGGTACACAAAGGGCTTAGGCACACAATATACCCAAGTTGCTTTCTGAACAAGTCAAATAAGGACCAATCAGAAGCAATGCATAGTTGCTGGTTAAGAGTTTATATAGGATTACTAATCACTGAATGCATTGCACCTTCTAAGCTTCCTGCTGACCTTGTATGGTGAGGCAACTCTTTTGGTCTTGCTGAGACTGGAATCCCTTTAAAGCATTCACTGATGTCCACGTGCAGGATATCAGCGAGCGCATAGCACCATTTGCGAAGTGAGCTGAAGGATTCGAAACTCACGTCACTGAATGGTGAATTCCCCTCTTAATATTTCATTATCTTTTTTTCACATTATTTTTATTAAGCAAGGTATTTTGCCAGTCTGTTTAATGAATGTTGAAGTTACATTTTTTTCAAACATTTGTGTCCTGCAAAATGTTGTGTCCGTGCTTGGTAATTACTATCAAATAAGACTATGCTGTACTTCTCACAACACAGATTTTCCGCTCTTTGTCAAATGTGAATAAAGTTGTGTTACAGAAAAAAAATAGAAATGATTTTCAGCACAATTCTACACCACTTTAAAGGGGCACGCGGAGGTAATCTAGTTATAAAGCACTGAATATACATTAGTTTTGGGAATGAGCATAACATTAAGCTAAAATGGTAAACAACATGAATTTCTTTGTCTTTTCTTTGAAAACGTCATATCCATTATTTTACTACATTGTCAGATTTTAAATAGAATTCAAGATGGAGCTGTCCTGTTTAAGTGTATTAACACTGGTCAATCATTTTTGATAAAGCAAATGACTTATACCTCTGTAAGCCAGCCAGAGAAAGCAAGGGGGTGTGTGGTTACTATTGTGAATTACAACCAAAGAGGGTTTAGCTATTCATTTAATATTTTTTTCTCTACCATAAAACATAATAAGATCCAATAAATGCTTTTAGAGCCCTTGTGTTTGCCAAGAATATTCTTAATGATCATAGTGTGAAACATGCTGGAAGTATGCATTGATCATTCTACGTGCTGTAATGTTTGGATCGCTCATGCTTCCATTGCGATTGTAGAGTCCCAGGAGCATGTACAACAACTACCAATTTATTTGGGGGTGGATCATGCCTATAAAAATAAGTTTGTCTTTTTCTTTAATTAAATATTAGGACAGTGTGGTGGCTCAGTGGATAGCTGTGTTGGGTTCTGGGTTCAATTTCACTTCTGGACATCTGCATAGAGTTTGTGGGGGTAAGTAAGCAATGTGCGAAGTGAGGTCCGGATCGTTCGCATCACTTCGCACATGTTGTTATGTGCTCGCTGATGTCCTGCATGCGGACATCAGCGAACACTTTAAAGGGATTCAAGAGGCCACTCGAGTGGTCTCACCGAGTCTGGAATCCCTTTAAAGTGTTCGCTGGTATCTGCGTGCAGGACATCAGCGAGAGCATAACAGCATGTGCGAAGTGATGCGAAGGATCCGGAGCTCACTTCGCACATTGCTGAATTACCCCCTGTATGTTCTCCCTGCATTTGCGTGGGTTTCCTCCCACTACCCAAAAACATACTAGGTTAATTGACTAAATGTGCCCTAGTCTTTGTCTTTCCATGTATGTGTGACTGTACAGTGAAAACTAGATTGTAAGCTCCACTGGGCATGGAACGAAGTGAATAATAAATCTCTGTAAAGTGCTCCTTAAGATATCATCTCTATATGTATGTATGTATAATTTTATTTATAAAGCCCCACAAATTTACACAGCGCTGTACAATTCAGCAATATAAGTACAATACTGACATGGGAAATGTGCGTTAAACCATACAGGTAAAATATCACAAGGATAGTTCACTTTAAGTGCTAGGTTGCAGTTGACAAAGAGGTTGGAGGTCCCTGACCCACTGAGCTTACAATCTAAGTGGGAAGAAGACTTACATACACAGATGGAAGGACAATAAGAATATTTATGTGTATAAATATATAAGATATATACAGTATATATATATAAATACAATGCATTGGCCAGGATACTACAAATAGGCATAAGTGTGCCAATCTTTCAATGACCAAGAGTCACAGATGGGACTCACCATATATGCAATACCTTGGCATTCATTTACATTCTTATGTTCCTAGGTATGTGGATAGCACCCTGTGTTTAATCTGCTTGAATATATAGAGAATATTTTTACTGACAGCAATAACAAGTTGTTTGCAGCAATCATTTGTTTTGATGTTGTTGCCTAAATACTGGATCCTGTACAGTTTTACCCCCTATACACCTTAATATCGTTTGCCCTGTCACTCTCTCATTGAAGGGAATTTTGTAAAAAAACAACAAAAAAACAAAAAAAAAAGCACATTTGTAGAAAACATAGAAATGTAGAAAAAATAATGATAGACTGCGACTGCAATGCCTCTTACCAAGGTCTGTAAAATCACTATTGTTTATTATAATTTCAGTAAATGTCAATAAAGCTGATTTAAGCACACTGTTTGGTTAGAGACAGCTATAATAAAATGTGAAACTGGCTTTTGCATAATCCTCACATTTGTTGATGTTAATGAAATGCTAGTTTATTATTTAGTAGTATAATTTACATTCACAATCCCCTGGCACAGAAAATCCTACTGGGAATTGTTTTTAGTGTCAGTGTAAAACTTGATTTATGAGATATTAGACTCTTTAATGTCAAGGCAGCTTTGTCAGGAATGAATGGGACTGCAAAGAAAATCACAGAATGGAATAAAATTATACGAGTTCAATCCCAGTATGATATTATGGGGTGTTTTATCCACTCAACACACAATCCAAACGTTGGTGATATGGTCGATTTGATATTTCCACTGAACCCACACACTAAACCGTGTGTTATGGTCTCTGCACTTGGGATGAAAATATCTTCAGGGAATACAATGGGTGCTTTCTTGTGTCCTTCCTGGGATTTTTTAATTCCCAGATTTACAGTTTCTGTAAGCTTTGTTTTACCTCTGGCCGGTCAGATATCCCCTTGGTATCCCTTCTACAGACTGGCAGATAAGCTCTCTTTGAGTTATCCCAAAATTACTGGGTCTTCTGACTAAAATCTGAGTTGACTTTAAAGGAATTTTCTTAGAGAAATCCCCAAATTAAGTCTGCGTCAGTGCATATGTGAGGACCTCAGCTGACCGTAATAACAAACTGATTGCTTATCCCATGTGATTGGATCTGGGTATATTTGGCAACTATGTGTGCGTAGTCATTCTGGACACAAATCTTACTATCAGTTGGGTCACTAGACTTGAGATTCATATGAGTGGAGAAGTAAAGGTCCAAAAGCAAACTGGATATAAATGCTTCAGCACAAACTGAATAGGGCATGAACTATTCTGGAAAACTGCAGTTCACTCTATCACAATCAAGTTTACAATTTTATTGAATGGTCTCTTACATTGCTGGATCTCAGCACAGGATCAATACATGGATCTGCTAATGCAATATTTTCTGTTTCCTTTTCTCCTTTCATTCCTGCACTGATGCAAAGGAACTTATTTTCCTTGATGGTATATTTTTCTCTCTTTAAAAATGCTTTTAATTGGTAGGTGAATCTGCTTACAGATATCAGTCACTACAGTGAGGGGTATGCCGGCTGAGGAAGGTTAAGCGGTAGGTTACTGAATAGATCGGAAGATAATTACTTCTGTGATCCCAGGCAATGAATGTTTAGAGGTCACATTTAAGTTAATTGCAATTTTGACACCAATTAGACTCACCCTATGCTTCATTTGTGATAAGAAGAAATCCCTCCATTCTTTTTTATTTCCATTGAAACTTTCACTGCTTGTATGTGCTTTGGTGCAAATCGTTGAAACTCTTCCACTGCGTTTAATTTCATTTCATTCGTTTCATTTCGTTCAGTTTGTTTTATAAATTTGTAAATTAATTTTTCTTTTTAAATGAAAATAATTACAATATACATTGTTGCAATACTTATCTCTTCTACTTGAATTCTTGAATTGCTCAAAAACGTGCACAACCTTTTAGCGCCAGCATCAATAATATATGTTTGTATTTATTTATTTATATAATGCTACTATATTATGCAGTGCTTTACAGAGATTCATCACTCACTTCAATCCCTGCCCCATGGAGCTTACAATCTAGTTTCCAATCTAATGAAGGATACAGGCAATCTAGTGAAGGATACAGGCAATCTAGTGAAGGATACAGGCAATCTAGTGAAGGATACAGGCAATCTAGTGAAGGATACAGGATAAGGTGGTACACCTTCTGGAAGAGCTAAGGTGTGCACACAAGTAGAAACAGGGAGTGAGAGGAGTTAGGAACAAACATGACTTAAAGGAAGGTGTGGATTCTCTGTACCACAGCAGGAGTTAACTCTGTATAACCCTGAGGCGCAGAGTCTAAGGAGCGCCAGGTCTTCAAACTTTACCCCTGTAAGGGGGTATGGCTTTTGTGGCAGGCACCTCCCAGGTCGTAGCCCTCAGGATAACCCCCCACTGGTGGCAGCTGGATAACTCAACCTGGAACAGCTGAACTGCAACTGGATGACTTGGAGCATCTAGTAGAAACTTCACACACAGCATCCCTGGGCACCTATGAAACTATAACTCACAGCACCTCCTGGAAACAGCGTAGAGTATGATATCCACTCCTGGGACTATCACTCCTGGCTCGATGCTGTGAATACATACCAGTGCTGGACTCACTGAAGCTGCAGTGCTAGCTGTAAAGAGACTCACTTAGAAGCTGCAGAACCTCTTAACTGAAGACACATGGAGATGACCCCTTTAAGAACCTGTAACTCTGAGGCAGTAGCAGGCTGTAACAAAGCATAGATAGACAGGCACTTGCATAAAACTCCAGGCTTAAGATCCCTTGGATTCACCTATTCAGACTGAGCTGACATTGATACTCGAGCGCTGTGCTAATCTCAAAGCTCCTTTTTAAATACCCCGCTGCTGACGTCATGTGTGACATCAGCCGTCCCTGATTGGCCGAGAACCTGGAAGTGCTGAGCTACACACAGCCAGGTTCATGAGCAGCGCAGCAGCAGAGGTAAGCGCTGCTCGTGACATCTGGCTACAAGAGGCCTCATTTAATTATCTACTTTGGAGTCCAATGTAGGACATTTTTTTCTTTGGCACTCTCTGTCCTTTGTGCAATCCATGATAAGGGTTTCCAACCATCAGTACATTTACTGACAGTCAGGAAAAGTTCTCAAAACTCAAGATCAGTAAAAATATGACCCTGTCCTGGTCCTACTAAACTACACACAAAATGTCCCCTGAAAAATTTGTTTTACTATGTTGAATAGTAGGAAAGCCTTTACTATTATTTACTATTAATTTCCCTTTTCCTTTTACTAATGCTACAGGTGTATATTTGATAAATCCTCATACTTTTTTAAGAATGTGAAGATAAAAAACATAGTCCATTTGCAACCCTGTCTATGAGAGTGACAAAAGACCTTTCTCCTGTCTGTACAGGGGCTCTTGTATAGTTTATCACCTACTGTGACACTACAAAAAATTTTTAGTCCATATTTTCCAAACAGTTTCAGTAAAAACACCTAGCACAGCATCTTATAATGACCACCAGGATTATTATATTCTGTTATTCCATAGACCCCCTTGTACTTTAAAAAAAAACCCTAGTCAGATCTGTTGGTTTAAATCTGGCCATGTTCATCATGATTATAAGATATATAGATGATGGCCAGTGATGCTTTTCATGTTTTTCATCTCCTTTAAAGTATCAGGATTTAGGTTTAACAGAACAATTTTATTAAACAGGAACTTATTATACATTAATTTGCCTAAAAAAGACAAGCAGTGATAAATGAACATAATTAAAGAACGATTAGCAATGTAGGAAAGCAAAGATTTTTAGGATAAAATCTACATGTTTTGTTTTAAAAATGTAAATCTGCAACACATATGCCATAAATATTTGAATACGTATTCAATACACATGTTAGGAAAGAGACAGTAAAAATTCCAAAATAATAACATTGTCAATGTAACTAGTCAAGCCTAAAATAATCATATCTCTTTTATTTCCTGTGGCTACAGTAAATGACCAATTATTCTGCAGTTAATTAATTCTGTCATTCAGTTAGCTACTCAGGAATGTTTACATGGTTGTTGTCAATGCAAGTTAAAAATGGAAGTCAGACTTTGTCCGTGTCTTCTAAAAGACCTTTACATTGCTTCGCCAAGTCAGAAATCAAGATGACACCTCGCACAGAAAGGCGGATTTATCTACCAGCAGAAAGAGACACAAAATGACAATATCTTGGGATGATGTGTGAGACCTACGTTCAGTCTTCCTCAAATAGTGCTTTTGGGTTTCAGAAAATGACAGGGGAAGACCTGGAGACTTTGTGAACAAGCCAGGATGCTAATCACTTCTGACGGGAAGTGTGACTATTCAAATTGTATCATTGTGACAGGAAGTCAAAAGCAAGAGGTCTTGTGCAGATCTAGTCACACAAATCCTACACTTAGATACATTTGTATACATTGTGGCAGAAGGATACACTTCCTTTGTGCATATATTGTGTATATTGGTGGTGTTCATCCTTAACGTTATTTTTCCAGTGCCTCTATAGGATTAGGGCGAATACTTCCACTATGGCCTTTGTAATCAGTGGTAGCATGCAAATAAGAATTATTCCTCACCAACAGGGTAGACCTCTCTGGGATATAGAAGAAACAGCATCAAAACACCCAGGGATGCCAAGGATTTTTATGAACACTAATTTTTACAAAAGCTCTAATATAGTGATATTCACACTGTGACTCTCCTTCTGAATGGAATTCTGGGAGCTGCCTCATGGCTAAACATAACTGTTTCATAGCTGATTCCTTTCTCCCTTAATCTACTGCTTTACTTGTCTGTTTTACATTACTGATTATTTTTGCTTAGAAAGGTAACATACAAAAAATGTGCACTCAAATGGGGGTTATTCACTAAAGTCCGAACTGTTGCATATAGCTGTGAATTTGCCAAATAAAAACAGTCGCAATAGGCTGTTACTGTCGCAGTCGCGTCTTTATAATGAGAATATTGTAGCAGTTGCTACTTTATTATGGGAAAATTGTCGCAATCTTAACTTTAAAAATTGTCGTGACTTTACAATGGGGAAATTGTAGCGGATTTACTGTGGGAATCCGCTGTTTGGGAACTTGAGAGTTGAATTCGCACCTTAGTGAATAACCCCTCTCTTATACACAACCTTTTTACACATACACAGAAATACACACATTTTTTCTTTCTTTACTCACATATGCAACACTAATATTCTTTTATACACAAACACTTTCTCTCCCCCACCCCCTCCCACACACACCTGCACCATCACATTTAGTGGAATGTAACAATTAGACCATTCTAAGACTAGTAACTCCTAGTAAAACATACCCAGAGGTGTTTACCTTATGTGTTTATGATATTTAATTTTTAAGATATTTATGTCTCTACATTAGAATAAGGGTCTGGTCAGACCCTTGATTTCTGTTCATTGGTTCCTGGGGAATAGATCATGTTGCTACCAAGTTCTTTTGGTGCCTCAAGCTTGTCAGTCCTAGTGATGCTGGGAGAAAGTGGTTCGGTCCCAAACCCCCATAAAAAAAGACAAGGTTGAGAGGAACCTAATAGTTTTAGGTACATGAGAAGATTCAGCTTTGATAATCTCTATAACAATGTGTGGTAGTTGCATTGAGTGAGTGAAGATCCCTCTGAAGAGTTCTCCTGAGGGTTATTTAACCACAATGAACAATTGTTAAGTGATAAGGCAACCCTGTGGTTCAGGCAGCCTGTTAAGATGGGTGCAAACATTGTCAGTAACAGCTGATTGAAAGTTCAGTCACATGTTATCCTTTGCTGCTCACTGGAGGACTATCTCGGTTAGGATTTCCTACTTTTTCTTTTTCGTACAGAGTGTGTCATTATGAAGATGTGGAAGACTGAGACTGAAAGTAATCGTGTGGATTATCTGCTACTGGGGACTGAAAATACACTCAATAAACCTCTATGCGATGAGGACAACTGCTGTTTGCCTGCTTACACTTCCCAGGAGTAATACCTCTCTGTATTTCTCTCTCTCTCTTTATATATGGTGTGTTTATTTATGCTGTGGATAATGTTCTCAACATATCACTATGTGTAATACATACATCGCTATTTATTGCAGCCATCAAACATTTTCTAATCCTATATGCCATAATAAATATATTATTTATTCAGATATGCTTTAAAATGTTAATGTAACAAAATTTCAAAGCTATATATTCATATTTAATTCCACAAAAAAATGTAAAAAATGAGGCCAGTATATTGACAGAAAAAAGCGAATGTGAATTATGCTTGTGTAAGGATTCTTGCCTCATCCTTTCTGAATTATATGTGAATGTTTTTACTTAAGAAAATGAAGTCTGAAAATTTCTGGTCCACTGATTTCCCATAAGCCTTTGTACTTGGATGTCACGACAGAACCCCAACAACACTTAAATTGGTAATATGAAGCAAAGTGAAAATATCAGCATAACCAGATAGAAAAGTGCTAATTATACAGAACAGCCTAAAGCTACTAACACTTGTCAGGACACCTCTTTAGCTAAGTGTCACAATGTAGACAGCATCCCTTAAAGATCAAATACGGGACTATCTGACACTTGGTTCCTGACTTACTCAAGGTATTGGGCTTTTGCCCATGTCTGTGCCAACTAAAAGAAATGAAACTAAGTTAGTGATTTTTTTTTCTTATTTTACTTATTACTTGTCAGAACACCATTTAAAATTTGCAATTATATGTGATGCCACCAAGTAAGTATAAGATGAGACATTCAGTCCAATTTTCTCAAAGGTGTGTTCCATAAGCAACCAACAATGAAAGGTTCTTGCTTCTCTAAGTGAACATTCTAATCAGTATGAGCAATCTAAATAGTATTTAATTAAAATCAGGTCGCGAAAACTGCAAAGCTGAGATTATAATGAAGAATGTGTTACATTCCATTGAAGGTTGGTAGTAGGTCCCATGGTTATCAGCAAGGTTCCCAGAAAATGGTATTTCACACATAACCCTCTTTTCCAGGGTGGTTTCATGAGCATGGGGGCTGCCAGTTCATAACGTCTGCTCTTCCATG
>WMED01010963.1:0-11743 GCA_019650415.1 Pipa parva | reverse complement strand
ATTAGATGAAACAACATCATATAGCAGCAATAGTAAATAGTCAGTAAAAAAAAAAAAGTAACCATATGATACTGGCTACCCTTTCCAGGTTCAATAGAAAAACTTTCTCATGGCAAGTCTCGATCGAAACAAATCTCGCAATACTTACAGCGAAAAAACTTCAGAGTGTTCTCCCGATTATTTAAAGCGAAAACGAGCTTTTCAGAGTTTAATAAATTTCTTCCTAACCAAAATTCAACATTGATGAAGTGAATCGTATATATACAGTGCATACATATGTTTGGAAGGTGCACATTACTAATAAAACCTTATCCATGCCTGTAAACAGATTAAATTTAGATTTCTTTTTTTTTTTTTTTTTTTTTTTTTTACTTTAGGAGTGCGGACTTTTGTTCCAAAGCCAGTGGCTACCACCTTACAATATATAGGTGGTGCAGCCGCCATACTTGGATTAGTCGCTATGGCATCTGATGTAGAGGGATTGTATGCAGCTGTCAAGGCACTGGTGTGTGTGGTCAAGAGCAATCCACTGGCCAGCAAAGAAATGGAAAGGATTAAAGGTTACCAGGTAATTAGTAAACCAGGTTATTAGTAAAATAGGCTAATTTATACTAATTACTAGCTTTTAGTAAATGCGTTTTTTGTTTGTTTGTTTTTTTCAATTTTGGACATAAAGTACATTTTCTTACCTGTACAGAAGTGCTGTCCAGCACTTCCTTGTTGCTGACTCCATCTTCTTCCTGTGCCAGCGACTCTATGGCGTCTGGTTCAGGCAGTCCCTCTGCAGTACATTCTCCTCTGCAGCTGCTCTACCTGTGAAGCCCCGCATCGGCATTTCGTACTAGTCGCATGGGAGAACATGACATCATCAATGCTTCCTTCCTTGATGATGTGTAGAATTAAGTTTGTGTATGTTTTGGATATTGGCCTTCTTTGTTAGTAAGCAATTGGTTCTTTATTTTTTTTTTTTTTATTAATTTGACTATGTTTTGTTTCTTCTTTTTGTTTGCTGATAGTCACTGGGCAACTAGTTTTTCAATAAATTCATGGCTGTATTTTTTTCTATAATTGTTTTTTTTTCAATACTTATCTTTCAGTTCAGTGTACTACGTCTCTTCCAGTTTGTAATAAGCTCAGTGGCTGCTTTCCACTGGAAGCGATAACTTTATTGCTATTCTTAGATTCTTCCTTATATATACCTTCCTATCTATTTATGTAAATCTCCCTCTTATTTAGATAGTAAGCTCTATGGGGCAGGGACCTCTTGTTTCAGTCATGGCCTGGCACTTAGACTAGGAGTCGGCAAAGTTGTTTTGGGAGGGAGCCAATTCACTCCCTCCTCCAGCGGCGACAACTATCTTGTGAGCCACTGGAGGTGGGAGGTGTGCCCTCTCCCGACCACATGACCACTGACAGCCAATCAGAAGAGCTGTCGGCGGTCGTGAGCGTGGCTTCGGCAGTGCGCTCCGAGCCACAACAAGACGGCTAAAGAGCCACAAGTGGCTCGCGAGCCGCACTTTGCTGACCACTGACTTAGAGTGATGTCTTTTCTTGATTATTTGTATGTAATTTACTTCACTTGTTCTCTGTTAAGCACTTTTCCCTTGTCTGTATTATAACTGCATTGTTGGATTGTACAACGCTGTGTGACCTAGTGGCGCTTTATAAATGAAATATATATATATATATATATATATATATATATATATATATATATATATATATATATATATATATATACACAGTGGGGAAAAAAGTATTTAGTCAGTCACCAATAGTGCAAGTTCCACCACTTAAAAAGATGAGAGAGGCCTGTAATTGACACCATATGTAGATTTCAACTATGGGAGACAAACTGAGAAAACAAATCCAGAAAATCACATTGTCTGATTTTGTAAGAATTTTTTTTTAGTACCTTTCTGCAGTAAAAAGTGCATTGAATTAGGACAAGCTGCATATTATTGCTAAATGTATTATTGCTAAATGTTTACCATGAGTGGTTAATGAATGTCTGCTACTGAGAGGTGCTGCTTCCAGTGATGTCCTCCAGTGTGCACCTTGCCTACAGAAAGAAAAATATTAATATTCGGGCAAGCATTGGTCTGCAGATTTCCGCTTCAGAGTACTTGTTACTACATGCCCGCTTATTATATGCAGATGTTCATTGTGCATTTATAGTGAGGTTAAAATCATTTTTTATCTTAGTTGTTAGCGATGCTGCTTAAGAAGAAGAGGGGTCTCCTGAACAGCCATATTCTACATTTGACATTTTCCCTGGTGGGAACAGTTGATAGTGGCCACGAGACCTCTATTATTCCCAACTCTACTGCTTTTCAAGACCTTCTTTGTGACTTTGAGGTATGTAGTGTCTATCTCAGTATTCATTATTATCTATACTACCGAATACTGTTTGTTTGTGTATTCACCCGATTGGCATAAACAGTGCTGCTAAATCTGTTAATAAATATGCATCACTTCAGACTGACCAACATGTTAATCAACATTATAAATACCCTGGAAAGACTCGTACACTCCTTTTCAGCCATATCTGATGATTCTTCTGCTAAATTACAATATTCCTGCACTTTGCCTTCATATATTTTGAACCACTTTTATATTAAAAATAAATTCCGGAGTGATAGCCTGACCCGCAGGCTTTGTCTTAGGACACAAAAGAGGAGCTACATTTCAGTCCCAAAGTTTCATGAATAAAGTTTTTTTCATCTGTGTATCCTTGAAAACTGGCTCACAAGGCTGCCAAACACTGGGAATATGGGTTTGAACTCTTAGAATCTTGCATTTGGATTAAATCCTTCAGTCTCAAGGTTAAGTCCTGAGAGTTCTCAGCGATGTCTAGGAAATTATTTAAATCTAATAGCAAGTACACATTTGCATTTTGCTACTAATTCAGAGGTGTAATTTTAGCACTAGTTTTTCCCTTTGTTTTTTCTGATTAGACCTTGGCTTGTTTAAAATGCATTTTAAAGGAGAACTAAAGGTGTAAAATAAAAAAGACTTATTAAAAACCTTATATAGAGATGAATCGTTACAGTCACAACATGAACTGTGCTGTAATTTCCCGGCACTGATGCTTACTTAACAGCGCTGGCTGACTGAGAAGCCAGCACAAAGCTCCTCCCTCTTGATTGAATTAGTGGTCCAAATGTTTTCAATGTCATCATCTTCATTGCGGGGCCCACTGAGAACGCTCCCTGCAATGAGCGTGATGATGTGTGAGGTCAATACAACCAAGTGGGAGGAGCTTCATGCTAGCTCCTGTGTTACCCTTTAAGCTATGAAGTCTGTGTCAGTCCTGGGAAATTACAGCACAGTTCATGCTGTGACTGTAACAGATCATCTTTATATAAGGTAAATTTTTTTTAAATTAAATATAAATTTAAAAAATTAAATATACTGAAAAAGGGAAAATGTAATACTATGTCTTTAAATGAATTTATACAATGTGTGTATTTTTAGGTCTGGTTGCATGCACCATACGAACTCCACCTTTCACTGTTTGAGCATTTCATTGAACTTCTGACAGAGTCAAGGTAAGTCTCCTGTATCCCCCTGGAGATCATTACACAGAATAGGCAATAGAAAACCGTTCTGAATAAAGGTTTTCGGCTAGGTTTGTGTTAAACATTGGGCCGTGACATAATACTAAAGCACTGAATGGATCAACACAGTATTCTCCCAAATAAATAATACATTAATATACCGTTCATAGTTGCTGTATATATTTAACTAAACTTAATATTTATTGTATATATTGCATTTACACATGTGCAGACAGGGAACACAACACTTGGCATAGTGCTGTGTATACCAATGTGCCCACAGAAATTAATGGTGTGTGTTGTATTCACCAGACAGTAAGGAAAGCCCACTTTATTATGTAGTGTTTTACACTACTATTATATATTATTATTGTAACATAATATTATCAGTTATGGGAGAACTTAAGGCCACCAAACATGAAGACTATATATGATTTACCTTTTGCATAGTGTGGGTAATATAAATTGCCATCCTACAATTGGTGGTGAAGATCTTAACTAATAATAATTTCCATACATATATAATTTCCCGTATGCATATATCTCCCAGTCATTGTGTAAATAGAAATAGGCCACCAATTGCAGGAAAGGCTGTCCCCCATGTGACAGAAGTAAATGCTACAGGATGTTAAAGTGCACCATAGTACATGATAACTGTTGTTCAATAAAAGTTGATATGGTAAGTTGTGCTTATTTAATGTTTTCTTGCAGTGAGGCTGCTAAGAATGCAAAACTGATGAGGGAGTTCCAGCTGATTCCAAAACTACTTCTGACCCTGCGGGATATGTCTCTTTCCCAGCCAACTATTGCTGCCATTAGTAACGTGCTGAGCTTCCTTCTCCAAGGCTTTCCTAACAGCAATGACTTGCTCAGGTACGCTAACATCGGCTTTATTCACTGGCCAAATGCTGTCATCTGCAAGCCGTGTTGTGGAGAAGGAGTTTTGTCAATAATGGGGCAGATGATTTATTGTTGTGGAAGCATGCAAGAATGTCGACTACTGTTTCTCAGTTGTGTATTATCCATGGGAATCTTAGAGGAACATAATTAAGTGTTTTGAAATATGTTGCACGTTGGACTTCTAGATATCAATTCTATTTTTCTGCTTAATCCTCTATAGATTTGGCCAATTTATCTCTTCAACATTACCTACATTTGCAGTATGTGAGAAGTTTGTGGTCATGGAAGTAAACAGTGAGGAGAAGACTGAACCAGGTGTGTACCATTACCGTATAGTGTATAACACAAATCTCTTGGTCTGTAGTGTGTTCTTTGATCAGACATGTTACAACTGATAACTGACTTGCTCTTTGAAACATATACAACACATGTTAAAGTAAAATATGTTGGGGGTCAGAGACTTCAGCTATGTACTAAACTTGTTATGCTCAAGAATTAAAAAAAAAACAAACGTTTATGTATCGTATACATTTATGGTTGTGGTAAAAATTGCAAAATCTGATAAAAATGTATTAAAAAAAAAAAATTGGAGAACCCATCGGCTTTCAGTTTTACTTCTGACATGGCTATTTATGCTATTTATGCCTTATGCTGTATAAAAATAAACTAATGTATCTAGCACTGTTGTTTTTTCTTAGACTTTGCATCAAAACCTTTTCATAACAAATATTCTGACCAGTTAATACTCCTATGTCCTGGATCTGATTATTTTAACTTTAATATAAATGGACTGTGTAGTTACTGTGGCCCAAACACCAAGTGGGGAATTCACTATAGTCCGAAGTGAGTTCCGGATCCTTCGGCTCACTTCGCACATACTGTTATGCGCTTGCTAATGTCCTGCACGCGGGCATCAGTGAGTGCATTAAAGGGATTCCAGTCTCGGCAAGGCAACTCTTATGCTCTCGCCGAGACTGGAATCCCTTTAATGCGCTTGCTGATGTCCGCGTGCAGGACATCAGCAAGCGCATATCAGTCAGTCCGAAGTGAGACGAACACTCTGCACCTCACTTCGCACTATCCTGAATTACCCCCAAGTCTCTGGTGTGTTGGGGGGGGATTCCAGGCAGGACTGGGTAAACTGTGGGATGGTGTCTCTGCCATAAAGGTGACAAGTGTTCAGTACTTAGTAACCAAGGCAGGTCCATTAGATGAATAATTGCATCATAAATTAAAAATCACATTGGTAAGTAGTGATGTTACAAAGCTAATGTGTCTTTTATTCAGCCTGCCAACCCAGCTTCACTAACCACGTTTTTGTTTTGCAGAAGAGGAATGGGGGTATTCAGCCAGCTTTCTATTGGCCTGTTGAGTGCCCCTGCCACATTTTATATTTGTGTCAGTAAATAAAAGTAAAAGACCATTGTAGTCCTTGCACAACCCCCCTACATATACATACACACTATTCCACAAGGTTTCTTCCACTGAAAACAGTAATCAAATGTTTCTGTACACGTTTAACCACTCTTTTTCCAGTAAACCATTTACTGTTTAGTGTTTGCCATTTATCTGAGGACATGTACAGTATCTGATGACTACAGCTTGTCTAAAAATGATTGTTACTGCTCCATTTAATAGGAAGCATATGTCTTTTGCCTCTAATAATAAGTGGAAATAAATCAAAGGTGAAATGTTTCCATTGAAATGCCATGGAAAATGACAGTGGAATTTGTGTTTTTCAAGGAGGAGATGATGATTTTGGAGGACTTGTATCTGCAAATCTGATTCTTTTAAGAAACAGACTCTTGGATATGCTTCTTAAACTTTTGTACACCTCCAAGGAAAAGACAGCTGTGAATCTGCAGTGAGTATTGTGGGATCAATCATTTTGTTCTCTGAAATGACATCGGAAAAGAACATATAAACGCGACTGAACGGAATGTGAAAAGGTTTAACATTTTTTGCATGAATTATCCTGGTACTATAAATGGTATTGAAAACAATATATTCAATTATAATAAACCATGTACATTATTGGTGAAATGTAGAAGCTGACAAAACCATTTTAAGTAGGGTACTGCTACTCCTAAATGTTTTTCTCTATTTTTGTTTTCTTCCAGAGCCTGTGAAGAGTTGGTTAAGATCCTTGGTTTTGATTGGGTCATAATGTTCATGGAAGAACATCTTCACTCCACCACAGTCACCGCAGCGATGAGAATTCTTGTAGTGCTGCTTAGCAACCAGGCTATTCTTTTACGGTTCAAGGAGGGTATGAGTGGAGGAGGGTGGCTTGACCAAACAGATTCTGTCTTGACCAATAAAATTGGCACTGTGCTAGGTACATACATACATTTGATAATTACAATCTGTAGCTATGAAATGCACTACATTTTTAGTCATCATTTATAAATGATATTATTCTGTCTTATTTCTGAAATATTCCTAAGCAACTGGAAAACAAGATTTAAAGCAATAATTTAATTGGTCTGGTCTCTTATATCAAGTAGAAAGTTGATGTGGCATTGCATTTGCACTCTGTTCTGTAAACAAAACAATGAAAATAATAAAAATTACTATGGGGGGGGATCCTTTGCATTTTAAAAGTAGTAACTATCCAATCAGAATAATTTAGGACAAAAGTTGTGTACCTTTGTAAATGAAATTAAAAACTGTATATCAAATCATTTGATATTAAATTTTTATGATAAATTGAAATCACCGGGGGAAACCTTGTTGGTTTAATTATCTCTCAAGGAATAATGCTATAAGCAAACACATACACTAATTGGGCAGTAAAAAGGGAAAAATGCTTTTAGAACAAACCTTTGCTTATGTGATTTTTAAAAGTATGTGGGTGTTTTTGTTTTCCAAGTTCAAAAATAATAATAACAGTTGAAGATATTTCATAATTTGCTGTTGTCTCATCAGATGATTCTATACCTTGTCTTAGGATTCAATGTTGGTAGGAGTGCTGGTGGCAGGTCTACCCTGAGAGAGATTAACCGGGACGCTTGTCATTTTCCTGGCTTTTCAGTTCTTCAGTCTCTTCTCCCCAAGCATACCAATGTCCCCGCCCTTTACTTTCTGCTTATGGCACTTTTTCTTCAGCAGCCAGTCACTGAACTGCCTGAGAACTTGCAGGTCAGTGCGTCTGTCAGCAGCAGCAGCAGCCGCAGTAACCGGGTTTGCCAGGTAGGAATTAGCCAGTAAGACATGCTGTTTTTTTGTTTTTTTTAAAGAGCTGGAAGTAGTCCAGTGCTCACCACTTCAAAATAGCATATTGCTTCTTTTATAATTTGTTGTTTTCTGAATTTAGTTAGTTTTTGAGTAAACTCCAACAAGCACTTCTCTGCAATATTTAAAATACAGATGTCACTTTATCCATCGTTTCTTTTAACCATTCATAATTAGTTTTGAAAAGAAACAACTAGCAAATCAAGGATCAATCCACTGACCACTACTTTACCGTTTGTGAAAACTGCACAAAATGGTTTTTTTTCCTTCTTTAGCTTTAAATTATGCATGTCCTGCTATAATCTCCTTCCAGAGTCTTCTTTTATTTAGAGAAAGTCAAGACATCACAACTTGTTCAGTCAGAGCAAAGCGGTTTTCTTTAATTGCAGTCAAAATAAAGATGCTGTGTTTGTTAATTTTAAGGAGCTCCTTGTAGCATTGGCAGTGCAGATTCTACTGAGCATGCCCGTGTTACTGACAAAAGGGATCAGCCACATAGCTCAGAATAAAAATATGTTCTTGATTGTAGTTTCCCATTCATGTAGAGCAAACAACTTTTGTCCACCAAGTGAAACTTTTTGTTACACTTGATAAAGGGCAAGATGCCCGAAACATGTAGTGTTTACACCTTTATCCAATAAAGGGTTGCAGCACAGCTGCGTGTGTGTGTGGTTTCTTCATCTCCATAATTGTCCACCAAGTGTGCAGTCATCCAAGCCATTTTCATTCTCCTTGATAGTTAACTGTCTTCATAGCAATCAGTCCAAATGGGGGAGGGCACTTCTCTTTTGTTCCATACAAGGCATTAGCATTAATAAAATTGTCTGTTAGTTGCTAAGCAGTGTAGATGTGGCAACAGAGGCAAAACTTTAATTGCAGTGATGGTTTGTTACCAAGGTTTTATTGTGGAATCTGTAACCAAAACATGCCCTGATTGCTTTGAAAACTGTAATAAATAGTAAGAGAAGTATTTCTAAAAAAGGGGAAAAAATGATTTCTCTGTGCTATTGTTTTCAGCCGTATTACCTGAAAATGGTTAAACCGAGCTGATGACTTATTAAGCTAAGTACTGGGCTTTGTCATAGACATATACTCGAAGGGATACTATTTTCCCTCAATATATGTGAATAAAATACATAATTAAGCTGAGTAAGCTATGTTTAACTAACTACCATTCATATGGAAACAGGTGCTCAGGAACCATGAGAGCAGAATGTCGCATACTGTACCTAACTTTTTCCTGCTATACACCCTTGCTCAGTGCTTTAGAGAATGCAGTCTATATTACATGTACCTTTAATAACAAAATGGACATTAGCGTGTGCAGTTCTGTTATCTTCGGTGGTGATACAAAAGAAAGTAGAGAGTTAGGATCTATTAAAAAATATAATTATGGACCTACTTTCCATCATGTCTTGATTTTCTTTTTCTTTAATTATTTAAATTCCCTTGTTTAAAAGGGGCAAGCATATCCTACTGTCACAAATGTCATCATGATTTGTAGATGTCATGTAAAATATGTCTGTTAAATGATGTCATGTAAAATAAGTGTGTGTCTGTTAGAAAGCTTTATAATGAAAAACTTCATGCAAGAGTCTCCCTTTAAACATTGTAACTGCTTCCATGTGTAAGAAAACATAAACAGCTATTTTTAATGTAGTTTTTGTATGCTTTTAATAGATGTGCAAGACAATCAGAGTCATTGTATCTGACCCTGCTTACATCTAAGAAGCACTCTCTCCCATTCATTTTAGATTTTTTGATGTAGGTTTAGTGTTATATTTCTACTTTACCTTTGGTTGCACTGTTGTTATTTTGTTTTCCCATTGGAATTCCCGTAGTCAGCGCTAATGCTATATGGTAATCTTCTTATAATAATAACTGATATTACCTGACAATTTGGGAGCTTGAATGGATGTCTGGATAGGAACACCAGCCTGAATACCAATAACATCAGCTAAAGGAAGCAGAAAAACAAGTTATACCCTAAATTTGCTCATGGTCTCTTTTGAGAACTAACTGAAAAGTCCTGTCTAGTGTATGCACCTATTGATATTATGCACAATTAAACTTTAGGCTTGTCCATTTTGCTGCTGAAACAACCAAATTTAATTTAAAAATAGGGGATTTTGAAGGCAAACATTCCATGACGCTAATATCTATGATTTAGAAGATCGTTACAAATTGCATTTTTTTATCATAGTATGTAGTCACCATAAATTTAAGACCGTGTATTTCCTCTTTAGTTTGACTTGGATTCCATTTGGACTTTTATTTTTGGTGTTCCGGCATCCAGCGGAAATGTGTTCTCTTCCATCCACAATGTATGCACAGAAGCTGCTGTGCTTCTCTTGGCTATGCTGAGGACCATGCTCAATTCTGTAAGTACCCAATCATTTTTTCCAGTGGGTTTGCAATTACAAGAACAATTCACTTTTTAAAGGGGAACTATAGTCAAAGTACATCTTAACATATGCAGTACTATATCTTAGTGAGAAGTGTTTCTCCCCAGTAGTTGTTTCATGTGACACAGAATGATTGCGTAGGCAGCACTGATAAACTCCTGCATCAGGAAATGTGTGTGTGATGTGTACTGGCCAGTTTTCCATGCAAAGGTTCCCTCCCCCGGACATTTTTGCCACACTTACTACTTAGCACATGAGCACAAGTTACCTTTCCTGCTGTGATCTCCTGTAAACAAGCTTAATTTATGCAGTCAAAAGATCAGCACACTGCTTAGCCAATAGCAGTCTGGCAGCTTTTTCTTCTCATGTCGCCTGACTTGCAGAACAGAAAGAGGAGGGGGGGGGGGGGGGGGGGGGGGGGGGGTAGGAGGAAAATGTCAGCTCTCAGGAAAACTAATTAAGGGAAACAAACTGCAAATATTATTTCTTCCCCAAATTTTTTTTTAAACTATTTGTGTCAGCAATTGACTGCGTATAAAGGAGATTTATATGTATGTGTGCAGTTATATCAGCACTGTAGTGCCCCTTTAACTGTGACTAAGTGTTAACCATGTTAAGTTTTTATTTTATTTTTACCCACTAAAAAAAACACAGTTTTGAAAATGTAATACTTAATTTACCAAGATATAATCTGTACCTCATCTGTAAAACCTATTATTCATTGGCCTTCTTGTCAGCTATGTCTAAATACATCATGTGTAATAATCTACAATCTCAGTTATAATAAAATAATTATATATATGAGGTAATAGATATACAAAAAAGTTTTCCTGAAGTAACAAGAAAGTCTTAGAAAGAAGAACTAAATGCACTATCTAGAGGTTCTTGTAGTAGTTTTATGGTAAATCTGTAGCACTTAAAAACCTGCCTGCAACAATAAAAATGCACTATTTCTAAAGAGTAAATTCAGTATAGGCCAGCATTGTACTTAAACATCTAATCCCTGCACAATGAAGGCAGAAGAGCTATAGTTGATCTGTGCTGTGCTGCTAAAAGTAATTTCCTTTAGTCATTGAAGCAGTCATCCCAACCGTTTTCAGATGTAATCATTCTGTTCTGGAGGACATAGTCAGCTTTTCTTATATGACATAAATAACCTGAGCTTCTCCTTGCAGTGCAGTTCATTCTGGAGTTGCCTCATTTGTTTGGCCAGAAAGTAAGTTTTGATTACTTGTTAGATGCTGGCTAACAACAAAGGAATAATATAATAGGGCTTTATCAGTTTAAAATGGTCTTAAATCTGTTCCTTTTCATTCTAAAACACTCCTAAGAGAAAGTTTCTTAAAAAGGTTTATTGTGCATTTTATTTACTTTTTAATGGATATCTTTTCAGGCGCTAATACATTTTTCTAAAATAATTGTGGAAAATGACCAGTTACGTTACATTTCTCTTTTTTTGTACCATGTTTCAAAAAATAACTAAGAGTTGAGAGCAAAAGAAACACTCCCACACACCCCAGTGTCCCCAGCCATAAAATTTACCCCCAATTATAATAATAATTAAAAAAATCGCAGATGCCCTAGTAGCCCATAAAGCCGCACATTGCCCCGCAAAGGTGCTAATTTCCCCAACAGATGCAAATC
>WMED01010962.1:0-15499 GCA_019650415.1 Pipa parva | reverse complement strand
TTCTATTTATATATGGTATTGCATTTGCACTTTACTTTGCCCACTGGTTCTTGTAATTTACATTCCTATCCCCACTGTCATGTATGCCGGATGAGAAACGTAATTTCAATACTTGTATGTGCTCATGTACATATGTAGAATTGACAAAATATCTATCTATCTATCTATCTATCTATCTATCTATCTATCTATCTATCTGTATCTATCTATCTATCTATCTGTATCTATCTATCTATCTATCTATCTATCTATCTATCTATCTATCTATCTATCTATCTGTATCTATCTATCTATCTGTATCTATCTATCTATCTATCTATCTATCTATCTGTCTGTCTGTCTGTCTGTCTGTCTGTCTATCTATTTTCCCATTGTAAAGTCGTGACTATTTTTTAAGTTAAGATTGCAACAATTTCCCTATAATAAAGTCACGACTGTGACAATATTCTCATTATAAAGATGTGACTGCGACTTCAGCCTATTGCGACTTTCTTTATCTGGCGAATTCGCACCTATACGCAATTTGGACCTTAGTGAATAACCCCCCCCCCCCAAAGCGGTCTTTCTGAGTTGCATAAATTTTGCCCTAATTAGTTTGTTCATATACTGATTATCTTACTGAATAGGGGGGAGGTGAACTAAGCAGCGGTTGGCTAGTATTGAGCATGCTAGCCAGACTGTGACTTTAGCTGCCCTTTAATGTTTGCACACTATGGTTTTAAATATTGCTTAAACCCCGCTTGCCCTAAAAGGCAGTAAGAGAGACAGGATAATTGAATGTAAATTATGTTCCTATAAAGATTATCTCAAACACTGCAGAGCACATGCTCAAACCATAAACCGAGGTTTCAAATTAATGGCAGCACAGGTAAGTTTCATTGTAAAAGTTTATGGAAATATATCCATCAGCTCGAATTCTTCAGAAACATAATCGCTATTTCCTCTGGGTTTTAAAGGAAGTAAAGTGAATATACTTAAGTGGCCTATTAGCATTGCATTACAGCACTGCTTGTTAAAAGAAGTATGAGAAACAGGCACCTGGATTAACCTTGGGGAAAAGTTCTAAATGATTAAACATTATTGCTTAGAATCTTCAATATTTTAGGTTCTGGACTTGGGGGTGGTCTGCTTCTGTGTGCTGGAGCTTGCCCGCTTGTCAATTATCTCACAGCTGAATTGGGAACTTTAAGGTACAGCCAGAAGTTTGTACTAATTATTACAATTGATTATTTATTTATGTGGAGATGTTTGCTAATGAGTGTACACGTGTCAAGGTCACAAGGATTACAGTTAAGTCATGCATGTAAAGTATGCAGGATACAACACCGACAGCAGAATTCTAATATAAAATGTGCATATTTCATTAAAGCAAAAAAAATAAATAAATAAAAAATCAGAGTTACCGTAATTAAAGTATTTTGCATGCCACATTGAAAAAAAAAAGCGATAAAATACGTATTTTTTAGAGTTCAAGGAAAGTTGTTTGCTTGCCTAGAGCACGGAAAGGAAAAGAATAAATGGACGTCGCTAACTTGATAAATTAAAAATCTATTTCAAAATAGCTTTAAAAATGCGTAATAATTAAAACTGCAATAAATAAAAAAAAAAACATAACAATAGCCAGTGTCTTTCTTTAAATTACGGGTTGATGGCAGGGATCTTAGTTTGACTGACTACGCTGCACTACGCAAAAGATGGCTATTGATGGCATCCCTCTTCGCTATTGGAATCCACTAATTCAGGGGTCCCCAAATTCTGGGCCGTGGACTACTGATGGCATTGGGCCCCATGTTGGCACAGGAAGCATATCACCATCATGGGGCTGGCAGATTGGATTGCCCTGCCCACCTTCCCAGCGTTCAAACCTACATCAGGGATTTAGAAAGCCGATCCCCGATTCAGCAGAGATAGGGGACCACTGCTCTAATTAGTAGCCACATTTCAGAGTTTACTGAATATGCAGATATCAAGAAGCGGCAATTGTGAACTCTGTCCTTTAGGCGACTAAACCTACATTGTCAACAAGGTTAATGTGTGAAGTTAACTCTTGTTAGTAATGCAAAAGAAGGTATAGTAATAAATTAAAGTATAACTTTCAGCTTCTAAAACTACTGTAGATGTGGAGAATGCAGCATTCCGTAGTGTAATATTTTTGTTTAACTAAAGACCTCATTGAGGCTGCATTGTTTATATCTAATTCTTTGAGAACTTAGTTTCCCAGCAGGATGAGTTAAAAGAATAATATGAAGTAGAAATTTCCACACACACACACACACACACACACACACACACACACACACACACACACACATATATACAGCAAAAAAATAAATAACCCCCTTTAAGGACAATTTTCAAACAGCTTGGCCACTGTATCGATGTTAATGTTAACTCAGTAAATGTAAAAAGGTTGTATTACACTATATTTATCCCATCTTATTTACATTTCTAAGATCAGTACAGTAGCCAAGCTGTTTGAAATTCGTCCCTGAAGGGGTTATTTACAATTGTCTTATATGTGCGAAGAAGCAGAATTTTCTACTATTCATATTGGTGTTTTTGGACCGTCTTGGGTTAGCGGTTGTTTGAATTATAGCAGCACAACAAACATTGGACAACATTGGATTTTATTTAATTATTATTTTATTTGATCAATTATTTTTTTTATACTTATTTATATTGTTTGGTGCTTTTTCCAAAGTGATTTCATTTTTTTGGGTTGGGAATCGGGATTATATATATGAGTGTTTCCTGTAAAGTATGGTTTGGTAAAACAGTTTTCAGTTTTTTTTTAAAAAACTTCAGGAAACCTCTGAAAACACATTATTAAAAGAAGATTTACAGAAGAGTTCATCAACTGGTGCAATCTTTTCGGAGGTCTAGTAACCTATAGCAACCAATCAGAAGCTAGTATTCACTGATGTACAGGAAGCTAAAATTATGAAAGCCAACCTCTGACATCAACATGATAGTTTTCAGGCTGGATCCGTGGCCTACACTGAAGTAGCGCTCACTTGCTGGGGAGCTCTCCCTCCCCAATGCAGGTGTGCTCCTTCCCAAGCGCAGGCACTCAACGCTTCGGGGAATGCTATGGTGAGTGACATCCCCTTTTTGGCACTCGATGCCAAAAAGGTTCACACCACTGAACTTTATGAACCAATTCGTTTATTGGAAAAAAAACATAGCATTTCAAGGAGGTTTCCCCTAGAACCTTCCCCTCTCAGTTTTGAGACTTTGATAAATGAACCATGTAGGGTTGTTTGTACATTAATATTCAAAATGTGTACAGCAGTGCATTTTAGAAGTTGCAAAGAGTCAATTATTTCTGATACATTTTATACATTCCATGCATCAACAAAGAAATCCTATAACGTGCTGTGATGTATGACCTTTAAAGACTACTTGAGTCTCTTCATGGTGAAATATTAAACAATCTGTTAGGTGACTTATTTTCTACATTCAAATAATTCTAGGCATCATTCACTTGGAAATCAATAATATCCATTGTCCAGGTGATTAATTTAAAACGTAGCCTGATATGCAACTCCTACCATTTTAAACCTCGGTCAACGCCACTTTCGGCAATCACTAGCAATGAATTCAAATGAATCCAGTCACTGAATCAATTTTAATCCACTTACTGCAGATTTAGCAGTGATGTTCCAAAGTAATTTCACCCGCAAGTTTCTCTCTTATTTCCCTTTGGTTTGAGAACTACAAGACTATAATAAAACTACTCAGATGGTAACTAAAAAAAAAAGGGTATGTCTTGGATATCAGATCATGCATTTCAAGGTTTAATAAATTACAAAGGGTGATTGATTCTTTAAAACAGGTCTAAGAATTAAAATGACTTTTTTTTTTTTAGGGCTAAGAGGTTAGGCCAGCATAGATGTGCTAGTTTCCGATCTGCAAAAATTCTACATTTTATTTAAAGGTAAATCATCAAACCCAAATCTAAAGGACAAAAACACATTTACTATACTGTGTAAGGTCATCTTAGGCAGAAAGCAGGTTGTGGGTTCTTGAACTACACATTTGGAAATGCCGTTATTACTGTCGCCTCCTGGGAAGCGCTAGATGATTTAATTTACTCCAATAGAAGGAAGACGAGTTTTTCCTTGTCTCATCCCAGTGACTGTGGAATAAACTTAGTTTTCAAGTTTCAAAAACTTAATTTTGATTATACCTGGTTTGGATGGGGAAAAAAAACAAAGTGACCAACAACAAACCACTGATAATCCACTTAAAATCCACTTAAAATCCAACAAAAAAAAATGTAAAATCTACCAAAAACCCAACCGACTAGCACAAACACCTTATAGGATTATATACATGCGCATCCGGTGTTGCATTTAGCTACAACGTACTGCCAGTCTTTCAAGCACAGGAGAAACACATTCCTTTAGTTTTCTTTTAACCTATGACCCTTTACACATACTGTAAAGGGTCATAAATACTGCTATTGCATTAAAATAATTAATGCTATTGCATTTGCATTAAAATAATGACCACTTTCTGCATTTAAATGCGTCGCCCAGCAAAGTTATGAAAGCTATGAGGCTCAAGCAAAAAATGGAATGCTCAGTTTCCCTATATTGCTGTGCACATGACAATGATTCTCTGCTAAATAAAATGCCTGAGTGTGTATAGCCACAAGATTGACAACCTATTCACCAGCCTGGGGATCAAGATTTAATAACGCATACAGATCAACTCCAAACCTGAGTTTTATTTGCTTTGGATCCACCTTTCAACCAAACAGAACACATTACTTTGTGTTTTCCTGTACAAAAAAATATGTATCACAACCCATAGTGGGACCTTGCACTAAGGGTAGCAGCTAGCAAGGGGGAGAAGAATATGTATGTAACTGGGTTCCACTAAAACCAGTCCTTAAAGGATCATGGGAACAGATTGCATGGAGTATTAAACATGTTTATGCTAAATATCCCTTTTAACTCTACTTTTTTTCCTTTATGAATGTATTCCTCGATTTAGTAACAATAATAAGAGGATTTGGCAATACACTGATGGCAAAGGGCCAGGGAGGAACTGAAGGATCATTTTCACAAGAGAAGTATTATTAACCCCTTTATTACATCTAGCATTTATAGAAATAACACTTATAATGTATAAACTGCACAATCTGCCAAACATCCAGCAAAACCAGCCAAACAGACCAGCAATAAACCCACTCAAGCATTAAACAACATGACTTCAACAAGCTGTTCCTTCTCATATTGTGGCTGCGCACACGAATGCCTCAATGGATACAAACCAGCGACTGGTTACTGTTGCACAAGACTATGGGGCTTATTCATAAAAGTGTGAACAGTTGTGTACAGATGTGAATTTGTGTCCATTAGTCAATTCTCCAACTCTGCTTATTTATAAAACTCTGAAGTGTAGAGATGCCCTTACTTGGCTAGGGCTAATGTGATTGAATTGCTATCACTACACGTCTGTTACTGTTCCTGTGAATATGAATTAATGTTCACTATTTCCCAAAGGGAATCCACTTAGGGATTAGGGATTGTTGTGACCCAAAGGTCACGCAAGGTTTAATGATTTTTTTAAAGAAACAGACAGAAAGCATTAAATTCCACAAAGGTTTGCTTCCAGGAATCTGCAACAATGAAAATAAGCCCTGCTTTCCTAGAGAGTTAAAGGTACACAGGGCTGGGTTTAGACAGAGTGGGGCCTTAGGAAAAACTGAAAGTATACCAGCATATGGGGCCCTGTCTTAGGCAATGTCAGGTCCTCTACTCACCTGCTCACCTCTTCCACGGTCGTGGTCGCCATCTTGTGCTTACACTGGTCACGGGCAACATGTTCCTTTGGTGTGTAAATCCCCAGTTGCTTCTACTTGACATTGCAACGTATGCAGTCACAGCGTTGTGTCACCGACGTGTTCCCGCTAACCCATTTGCCCGATTATAGGACTCTGTGGATGTTCCAGGGTGCGCTTTATACTGTCTGTGACTTCCGTTGCTTGACCTCTGCCTGTTTCAGGACCTTGCTTGAACTCTGCCTGCCTAGACTTTGTGCTTCGTTTACCGTTTACTCCTACTTGCCACCAGCCCTGGCCACTGCCTGTTTTCTCACCACCACCTATCTCCTGCCTAGTACACCTTCATCTGTGGACAACAAGTCCCAGGGGCCACAACCTGGGCAAAGTTCCGCAGCCAAATCCTAACCTCCTTGTGGGAGCTCTGGGTGAAAACCAGGTGTGTCATAGACCCCGTGCCCTGGATCCTGCTAGAGCCAAGTCCACTGTGGTTCCTCACCCTAGCTGCCTCCTCCTACTCCTCCCTGTTGGAATCAACTCACACCCTGACAGGCAGAGTGAACAGAATGGGTCTGTATCTAGCAGGGGATCCCCTAGGTACGGGGGGGTTGTATTGGCTAAAAATCCAAGGTTGCCACTTCAGCTACGTTAAAATAACCCTTAAGAATTTGTTTTAATTGCAAACCCTTGTGTGATTGCCCTATTTTGAGGAGTGGGGGAAATGGTATCCATACATACCAGTACATATTGGCAATTGAATGTCTCCTGGGCAGAAAGGGGAGTCTTAAATGACTAATAAGAAGCAAGACAGTATGAAGCATGCAAGATTCAAACTCCCATGAACTTTTATGCTGTTAGTACAAATATCATTTTAAACTAGAATCAGTCGAAAATTACATTGATATAACTAGCATTAGTTGTGTAACATTTATTATCATCCTATCCTCTAATAATTCTTTACTTGGGGTTTTTACATTCAAATTCAGAATATCTAGAGAAAAAATAAAAAGGACGAATATACATTATCTGCTTTGCCTTTTAATGCCGATGCATATTCATAAAATGTTAAGATCCAAAAGGGTATTCGTGACAAGCATGCACATTAAATCAAATAGCGCTTTGAATTGTTCACTGGCTTGGAAAAGGGAGCCATTTTTCTGTTCATTGCACTTTAGGAATTAAGATTTTCTTGCGCTCAGTGCCTTTTGCTTTTTTTACTGTCCTCCGTTTAATTACAGATATTATTTTATAATCAGAAATAGGAGTTTCTAAATCAAAAAGGACATCAACAGAGCTTAATAAACCTCAGATTTACTGAACTAATACGTCTGTATCTTAAACCAAATCTACTGAAATTTCGGATGTATCTTGTAGAGCAACTACAAGCCTCTAGGGGCAGCGGTTCTCAACCTGTGGGTCACGACCCCTTTGAGGGTTGAACGACGCTCTCACAAGGGTCGTGAAAACGCTGTGAAGAAGGAAGGGAGAGCATGGTCCCTTTCTATAAGGGTTCCTGTGCAGTGATGTCGGGCCTGAACATCATCACGTGACACGTGTATGTGATGATGTTTCGCTCGAAAGTCATCATGTGACACGTGACGCAATGACTTCAGAACCTGGGGTTACGGTCTCAACAAGGTTTAGAACCGATGCTCTAGGGCCTCTGCAGTATCAACAGCACTGTACCAAGAGACTGAAGGGGGTTATTCACTAAGGTGTAAATTCGACTGTCGAATTCTCAAACGGCAGATTCCCATAGCAAATGTGACAATTTCCCCATTGTAAAGTCATGACCGCGACAATTTTTAAAATTGCGACTGCGACAATATTTCCATAGTAAAGTCACGACTGCAACATTATTCTCATAAAGACGCAACTGCGACATTATTCTCATAAAGACGCGACTGCGACATTATTCTCATAAAGACGCGACTGCGACATTATTCTCATAAAGACGCGACTGCGACATTATTCTCATAAAGACGCGACTGCGACATTATTCTCATAGAGACGCGACTGCGACATTATTCTCAGAGACGCGACTGCGACATTATTCTCATAGAGACGCGACTGCGACATTATTCTCATAAAGACGCGACTGCGACATTATTCTCATAAATACACAACTGCGACAGTAGCAGCCTATTGCGACTATTTTTATCTGCCGAATTCACACCTATATGCAACAATTCGGACTTTAGTGAATAACCCCCATCTGGAGGACAATGGATGCAGGCACTGCCGAAAATTCTTTTTGACTTGGCTGACACTGAAAGGGTTAAACTGCTTCATTTTAAAGGTTACCAAATCAGCATTTAGGGGAATTAATAAACAGGCTGAAAGCAATCCAGAAAAACTCCATTGTCACGCACTGTTAGATTTACTGACGGGTGCAAATATTTCCCAAGTCAATTTAAAAGCAATATAATAACAAACTTTTCAAGTTTAATCAAGCAATAAATGAGCCTCCAGTACTTGCAATGTGTATGCAAGGGACATGATAAATGTATTCTGGAAGACAGAGTCAGGATGTTGTTCAATGGGGAAGTGTAAAGAACCAACACATTTTCAGTGTAAATACAACACAGGCAATGTTTAAAGGTTCACTGATGATAAAATGTGGTTTTAGTTTAAATGAAAAACTTGTGGTTAATGCACCAAAATTTAAATGTAGATATTTTTATGTCTGATAATAATAATAATAATAATATATATATAGGGTTTGATTTTGTTCTGATTTAGATGTTATTGTGCATTGTTGACAGGTGACCTCTTGTGGATATACGTTTAAAGGGACAATATCCTTTCATGCAGTATGTTCATATTCTGGGGTCTAAGAGTTTCTGGGCAAGAATCTATTTCAGCAAAAAAATCGTTGTTCTCCGGCACACCAAATCGGTAAAATCAATCCTTTATTTAAAGCCATTAAAATCCATGTAAAAACAGGAGAAAAGGTGAGTAGGCGGCAATTTTTAATTTATTTGCAACATAATGGATATTAAAGTTATTTCAATTGGTCCTCTGCCAATCAGTAAGAATATTCCACTCTATTCATATCTGACAGTAATTATTTGAGAGCGTGTGTAAGAAGATCTAGTCAGCAGAGTGCCCCTGTGCAAGAATAGCCTTAGATCCCCTCTAAACACACTTTTGGGTTATTCATCAACAAAAATATTTACAGAGGTCTAGTATCCAATAGCCATCAGAATTTGCCCTTTATAATTCAGTAATAGTTTATCTATACCAGTCAGTGCTAATACGGTAGCTGATTGGTGGTTATGGGTTACTAGAAAGATTTGCCCTATTGATGAATTACTCAGACTAGACTATGTCTAGTCGGCTGTATAACCAAAGCAACCTAACACATCTCTTGCCTCTTCTTAACATTGCTGATTCGTCACCTGACCTCCAGCAAAATCATTACTTGCAACCTTGCCTTTAGTGTGTGTGCAGCTCTCATAGAGCCCCCCTAGTCTCACCAGGACCCTGTGCACCCACATGGGCTGTAACGGTGTAGCTATGCAGCCTGGTATTAGCTATGCTCTCCCTTTTGCTGATAAAAGATGGAGTCCTGCCATCAACTCCCTACTTTGCCACTTTACCACTTTGACCTGATAAAGTCAGACGGGCAAATTCAGAGCATCACTATGTCTTCTTCACAAGACTCCAGTGCATGTCAGCCAAATTACGTGCATGCAAACGAATGAAAAGAGCTCCGTAAGTCAGCGACGGTTATAAAACAATGCGCATTGGGATCAATGCAGAGTATACTGAATGGGAAGTGGCAAATGAACACAGGTTCCTGGGAAAATTAAAAAAAAATAATTATTTATGTTATTTCCTAACTTTTATTAAATACACTTTATTATCAATTTCAAAATTCTTAGCTGTAAAGAAGTGGTGTACAGCACTTCCATGTTTTGTAGACTCCATCTTCATTCTCTGCTTGTGACTCTACAGCAGGGGTGGGCAATTAATTTTCCCATGGGGCCACATGAGAAACTGGAATGGTGTTAGAGGGCCAGAGTAATATACTTAACTTGCCAGCACCTATGCCAATTGGCCATGCCCCCCCATTTTTGCAGACTCACGCGGGCCGGTCAGAGATAATAAGAGGGCCGGATGTGGCCCGCGGGCCATACAATGCCCAGGTCTGCTCTACAGCGTCCCAATTAACCCGATCCCTCTAAGATGCGCAGTGTTTTCCAGCCACGCTGATAATGAAGCCCCACCTCGGCATTTCCTATGTCGCATGGGAAAGCGTGCACGTGATCAACGTGTCCTCCCTAGATGACGTGCTCACTCTCCCATATGACATGGGAAACATTATTAGTGCGGCTGGAGAGGACTGCGCTTCTTATAAGGATCAGGTGAATCGAGACGCCGTAGAGTCGCTGGCAGTGTCTGAAGATGGAGTCTGCAACACGAAAGTGCTGTACACTGCTTCTTTACAGGTAATATTTTTTTTTTTTTAATTGATAATAAAATGCATTTAGTAAAAGTTAGTAAATAACATAAATAAAAAAGTTTTAGTTTTTTTATTTTTTCCCAGACTGTTCCTTTAAGAATATATAGCTGATTTGCAGATCTCTCGCGTCATAATTTTCATACTGAGAAAAGAAAAACAAACACGTACGTTTTAATATAAAATTAGCTTTAATATAAAATTAGTATTTTTTTCTTTCTCAGACACTGGAATCCACCAAGGGAAAAGATGATGAATATGACTTTATTAATAAGACTCATACAAAATTTGATAATAAAACCCTTAAGCCATTCACTGAATCCTTAACTTTTTTTTATTTAAAAATAATTTGATGCTACAGATTATCATTTCAGAAGAACAATGTGACCTACGTGCACTTACGAGATTTACATGCACGGGGAATGCAGACATGACTTTCAGTGCATACCCTGTTTCCCCCGAAAATAAGACTTAAATTGGGGTTTATTCACTAAAGTCCAAATTGTTGCGGATAGGTGCGAATTCGCCAGATAAAGACAGTCGCAATAGGCTGCTACTGTCACAGTCGCCTCTTTATAATGAGAATATTTTCGCAGTCATGACTCTATTATGGGAAAATTGTCACAATCTTAACTTTAAAAAATTGTTGCGACTTTATCAATGGGGAATTTGATGGATCCATATTACAGCATGAAATATATCATGAGAGTTTCCTTATAATCAGCCAATATGCTTTCTTTAGTAAGACAAAAGGGTTTATTCACTAAGGTGCAAATTTGACTGTCGAATTCTCAAACAGCGGATTCCCATAGCAAATCCAAAACAATTTCCCCATTGTAAAGTCGCGACAATTTTTTAATGTTACGATTGCGACAATTTTCCCATAATTAAGTCGTGACTGTGACAATATTCTCATTATAAAGACGCAACTGCGACAGTAGCAGCCTATTGCGACTGTCTTTATCTGGCGAATTCGCACCTATACGCAACAATTCAGACTTTAATGAATAACCCCCTGATTCCATTCTGAGGCAACTCTAAATTATAGGTAAGAAGCCAAAGTACAAGGAATTATTTATTGAGGGCATTAACTGAAATTCTGACCATTAATTTGCTTTCCCACCTGCTCCGATTTGGTAGTTTAATACAAAGCAAACATCTGTCTTAGAAACACTCATGGCAGAACGTAAGTCTTTATTACAATACTCGGGAGTACCTTGAAATCATAATAAAGTTTTCCTTCTTTGCTTTATAAGCAACGCATATAAATGTTGTCTTAGGCAGAGAACACATCATTTGCATCTTCCGGAATTAATGTTTTGTCTTTATCTTAATGATTAGAGTTAGGTTTTTGCTTTATTGATTTCGCAAGCATAATTAATACTGAAAATATTATTGACTTAAAAAAAAAAATCTTAAAAATCAATAATGGATACAGTATGTATGTTAAAACTTATTTTGTCGCAATAAAAGAAATATTTTTACAAAAAAAATAGCAGTTGTCATGTATTTTAAAGAAATCAGCTTGAAATGACATTATTTGCTGCAGAGTATATTATAAAAATTTAGTGCACATTGATCTGCCCAATTAGCCCTTCCATTATAGATGCCCCCCCATAATGCCCCGATAAACCAAATACACAAGTAATTTTGTATACATCATGTTTCATTATAAACACAATTATAAAACAGGAGTCAGTCTGCTAGCTCTTGGATTATATCTTGCCCAACCTCGCTTTATGTTCTTACCATGTGCTTCTGCAAAGAAGAAGCGAAGAGGAATGTGGTGCTGCAAGAGTGGCTGTATCTGGAAGCAGCAGCCAACAGTGGAGCTATAAAGGTGATTGGTAATTATTACCTCCCTCCACAGGGAAGGTAGGCAGCCACTTAGGGCGCTGCTGGAGGGAGATGTTATATTTGTGCTCCACCCTCCTTTTCCCTGTCCCTTCCTACCTATTCCATGGCTCGAGTGTGTCTGCTTTAGCCTTAGCACTACAGTGTTCCCCTCTTCCTCCCCCCAGCACTGCGGTTAAGTTCCTGTGATCATCTTACAGGAAGTTAGACGCAACGCTGAGCATTGTATCACTGCATTGCTAGAGCAGACTCAATTGGCTACAAAAAAGTTAGGAAAGGACGGGGGGGGGGGGGGAATGCAAGCACCAAGATAGAACCTCCCACTTCCTTCAGTGGGCATGGAGTATGGAGGTGGTTGTGAGGGCAGCACAGTGTGTGAGGGGGTTGTAAGGACAGCACAATATGGGAAGGGGTTGTGGGGGAAGCACAATATCTAGAAAGTGAAGGTTGGGGCACCACAATATGGAGGAATGGTGTGTGAGAGAAAGGAATATTGCAGAGCTACACACTACCTTGTATTACTTTACCTTCTGTGCTGTAGTGCACTACATGAGAGTTCTTCTGCACTGTATGGGACACAATGGAGGGGAGACTGCTGCCGGGGGGGGGGCACATTTTGGCGTTGTTGCCTAAGGCGCAATTATACTTTGCCTTGGCCCTGCCCCTCCTCCTTTACAAATCACCCCTAGAGAAAAAGAAGCTTAGTGTCTTTTTATGTTTTCATTAGACTAATACGGAGTCATGATTTCAGAGTTCAGTACAAATTTTGATCAAAGAGAAACAAACTATATTATTTCCTAAACAGCGCAAATGCATTTTTACTGTTTTACTGGGACTCTTTCCTTCTCATCAGAGATAATGTTACCAGTTTACTTAGGCTAAATTCATTTTAAAGGAATAGTTTAGCCACCAGCAGTTATTTGGCTCTCCCTTTGTCATTGTTAAATAAATGCTTTTTGTAGTATATATTATTTGCTAATTTTTTTAAAATATAATTTATAGCCAGATTCTTAATGCAGCTACTTTTTTCTCTCACCTACTTTATTTTCAGCAGTTCAGTCGGAATCTTAAGTCATAGATATGAATATAAGGCTTCACAATTCTGCCGAACCAATCATTGCCTTGCAGGTATGTAACCTGACTGCTGAGTATCAGAATCCTGCAGGTTTGCAACCTCACAGAGCTGCTGCCCACTTGGTTTTTGTGGAATTCTCACCAATAGCAGCCAATCAGATATTTTCTTTTATTACTCTATCTCCACCAGTAAATGATAACTGTTGATTTGGTGCTATGGATCATTAGATCTCAGCCGCTTAATACTCTACCTGTCCCACACTAGAGTTCTGTGTTAGTCTGTTGGACCCATTCACTAAGTCCTAATACTCAATCACAAGTGCATAATATTATATTTTATGTAAATAGCCTTCATATATTCACACAAGTGATTCTATTGGTCGATCTGACACTCGCATCCCCTTTCATCTCTATAGAGTTGCAATATGTTGCGACAGTTGTGTTTCTTCTTCGCAATACTACTGAGGCACCTTATTTGCATGCATACAAATGCAGTTGTGTGAGTAGGGAAAATATACTCCGCGATGTGGTGAATAAGCAAGCAGTTCAGGCTACTATGATAGTCAAGATCTTATGGAGCCTGAACTGGTTGCTTATTCACCACATCGCGGAGTATATTTAATAATGAGAAGTGAATTTGCGACTATTTTGGAGATTCGACTCAAATTGTTGCATGTTGAATTCGGCAAGTGAATTCACCCTTTAGTCAATTTTCCCTCTATGGAACCTCCTCTACTAGAAAAAAACATTTGCTGAAATACTGGGGGTTATTCACTAAAGTCCGAATTGTTGCGTATAGGTGTGAATTAGCCAGCTGAAGACAGTCGCAATCGCGTCTTTATCATGAGAATATTGTGGCAGTCGCAATTTTACAATGGAAAATTGTCGCAGTCGCAGTCGCAACTTTGAAAACTGTCGCGGTCGCAGATTTGCTTTTGGATTCCGCTGTTTGAAAATTTGACAGTCGAATTCACACCTTAGTGAATATCCCCCAGTACTGTGTTTAGTACATTGCCAAGATAATCATATACCAAGTCCTATTGAATTCCCGTGGAAGGAGTTTCACTGTAAGGACTGGGAATAATGTCCTACAACTCTCAGGCAACTGCTGGAGATGGCTCGAAATTTTCCTAAAAGTGTTCAAATGTGACCGCTAGAAAATTCCATATTCCTGTAAATTTGTAATGGCTTCCAATGGCGGATTTCCAGATGAAAACAGAAATTGTTTCATAAAGCAGTCGTAGTGAATATCATATTTATGGAAGCCTAATAGCAGAGCGGTGTATTTTGAGAACAGTATCACGCTGTTTAAAAATATGTCATTTCTAAGGACAGTTTAGAGGGGGGTGCAGATTGTTCTCTTTCAAATACCTTTTGATAAAAATGTGTAACTGTATTATAAATATTTCTTTATTTTTCAGTTGTTAACTAAGTGTTCAAAGCTAATTTTCATGTACTTGTATTGTTAACCTTGGCGATAATGGGGGAATAGTGACCCTTTTTCTGTTAATGGATTTTTTTTATGACAACCTTCTAACACAGAGCGGTTCTTGCAAAGAAAGATTCCAATTATTTCAGAGCGTAGGTTGCTGCTTAAAACCCCTGCATTATTGCCCATATTTTGTTTTAACTTCATTGCTTTTGTTATTTTAATTTCAAAATAATGGTTGTCCGCTTGACTGGTAGAGCAGCGAAAACGCTGAGTGAAGCAAGTAACGTATACCTGTTTGCTCAAGGGGATAATTAAGCCATGTTTCTTATTAATCAGCAGGATTGTGCGGTTCCCTTGAGTCATGAAATTCAGACAAATAAAAAACCCTTTGTCCTTATTTAAAAGTCATGGAGATAGTTGTAATCATAGGTGTCCAGAGGGCGCACTCACCCTCTTCACTTCATATTTTTATCAGTTTCACCAAATAGAGCAAGCGCAGTAGCAGTAATACATCAGAAATCTGCTACTGCGCTTCCTCTATTCTGTGAATCTTAGAGGAAGTGAAGAGGATAGTGGTGCCTGTTAAGAATGGAAGAAATTCTCAAAGTAAAAAGAGCAGGGACAGCTCCCTCTTGCAAATCACTCCTAGATGAAAGAGGCCTATACTTCCCCTTTGAAGGAGTGTGGCTTTAAACAACCTTAAATGTTGCCATAGCATGCTTCATTTCCATCTTACCCTCAATAAAATAACATATTGACAAGCTCTGTTACAATCCACTACCTACAATATATTAAAATTAATTTAAAGGGGAAAAAAAACCTCTTTAAGGGGGGAATTCACCATTGAGCGAAGTGAGCTCCGAATCCTTTGGCTCACTTCGCT
>WMED01010959.1:3411-15502 GCA_019650415.1 Pipa parva | reverse complement strand
CGCCCATTATTACATTTTAAGTGCGTTTAGGTGAGCAGCAGTGTGTTTTTCTTTCCCTGTTTCCCTCAGTATATGACATTAAAGGGATTGTCTCTAAGGTAAAAAAGTGAAGTGGTTCAGAGATGTTCCTCAATGTGCTACCTAAAATCTAGACTGGTTTCTAGGATTTATATAATGGAAGATTTAAAGAAAGTTTAAAAATGACCATAGCACAAGCACTAAATTGCAAGTGATTTAAATATACAATAAAAGGCATGAGGATGTCATCTTGTATAGTTGATTCAAATATGCTTTAAATACTAAATCAAAGTATGACAATACTTAGAACTTGTTGTTTGAGGATACAATCACCTTATGCCAAACGGGAGCCTTTCCATCAGCTCACTTCTTCATCTCATTGATCTGACAGTTACACTTGTGCGTTAGGAGCAGTACGCTTTGGCAAATGCGCCAATTTGACACAGCTGGATGCTTGGTAAATAGGTGAGAGTCGTGGGCTTGCATATTCTAACTGATGCGTAGAGGCACTAAGTCTGCATTGCAAGCTGTTAAAATGGAAGTAAATTTACCACATTGCAGGGGGTTATTCACTAAGGTGCTTCTTCGACTGTCGAATTCGCAAACAGCGGATTCTCATAGTAAATCCGCAACAATTTACCCATTGTAAAGTCGCTGCAATTTTTTAAAGTTAAGATTGTGACAATTTTCCCATAATAAAGTCGGGACTGTGACAATATTCTCATTATAAAGACGCGACTGCAGCTTATTGCGACTGTCCTTATCTGACGAATTCTCACCTATACGCGACAATTCGGACTTTAGTGAATAACCCCCATAATCTGTATTGATTTTTTCTTCACTGGGAGTTAAATATTTTTACAAAATCAATTTAAAAATTTGCCAAAGCAGCAGAAGAGTCTCAGTATGTTAAAATACGCTTCCATAGAACTAGGTGTTAGGCTGGGTTCACAAAAGCGTATGATGCGCAGCACATCATAGAATAAAAAGTAGAAAAATACGAACTGGCGTGTTTTTTTATTGTACTTACCAGCGAGAGTGTGAACGCTCACTCCGGCGTTCACAGCATTTCCTAACTGGTTGCATTTTGTGCGCAGCGTACCATACGCTGGCCAAAATGCGACACCCAGCGTTCTGGACGCGGCATATGCGCATCATACGCTAGTGTGTCCAGAACTGGGTAAGCACTATAGGCTTACATTGAGCCATATTTTTTTTTGTTTTGTTTACACTAGCATATGATGCGCTGCACATCATACACTAGCGTGAACCTAGTCTTAAATATCATCAGGCAGACTTACAGAGACTTATTGATATCCAGAATAGACTATTGAAGTGAATATGAGTCACTTTGGGTTACAACCCACTGATAGTGTGGAATTTTCTACTCCTTACTCACTAAGCCATGGATTCCCTTACCAAAGATGCATAAGTCAGCAACCATCATAAGTGTTTGAATTGGATGCGATATCGACGCCTGGCAGAGTTTGAGGAATATGCAATGATCGGAAGTATCGAATTCAGGCCTGTACTGAACTGTTCCAACATTCAATAAGCCTGTAAATATTAGTACTTCCTGGTCATTCTACTTTCCCTTAGCATTTGACTATTAATTGACGTACTTTACTCTGTTTATTCACAATAAAATTTGTGCATTCATAAATGCTCAAAATGTAAATACATTTGTGTGTTTCAGCTACGGTGTTCCTTGAGTTTTGGAAGAGAAGGAGAGCTGTACTCACGTATGACTGGGATCTCATTGATTGGGAAGATGAAGAGGTAGGGCTCCAGCTTTCTGGTGACCCCTGCCATTGGTTGTAATGTGAATTGGTAGCACATTCTAAACAGAAAATATATTAAATGGAAAAAGTTTAAAATGATGAGCTTTGGACTTTGTTGAGTATGTAAAGTTAAAGAAACGTTTATTTTGTGGTGAATTCACTCAACTATTAAACAAGTGGCACTTTGATAAATTTGCCCCTTAGCTGGGCACTACAGGAAGTGGTAATGGTTTATCATTATATTATCATGGGGAGGTGTAAGGACGTTATTTATACTTGACGTTCAGGCTAGGTTCACACGAGCGTATGATGCTCAGCGCATCATACGCTCGTGTGAAGAAAAAAAATACGGCTCAATGCAAGCCGATGGTACTTATTTAGTTCCTGACACACCAGCGTATTATGCGCATACGCTGGGTCCAGAATGCTGTGTGTTGCATTTTGGCCAGCGTATTATATGCTGCGCCCAAAATGTGACCACTCAGGAAGTGATGTGAAAGCCGAGGGAGCGTTCACACTGTCGCTGGTAAGTTCCAAAGAAAAATACGCTCGGCATATTTTAATTTTTTTTTTCACACTAGCATATTATACGCTGAGCATCTTTCACTAGTGTGAACCTAAAATCAATGTAAGAGTTCTTATAAATGGTAGATAACAGCTGGCTATACATTGTTCTTTATGGGCAGCCTTACACACTTTGCTTATTCTTTCATTTACTGAGGTATGATAAAATATAGTTTATCTATGGTACATGCCTTCACAGTTTAGTTTAACAGAGGAATGGCAAACTATGCTTGATTTTATTCAACATACAGTAAATCTTCTCTCATTCTTGTGTTTACCGTTGTCTCTCAATGGAAAGTACATATTTATTATTCTAATATCCCACTCACTATATGTTCTCACTGACCGCAGTCAAACCTCTACTTGTAGTCCATTGTAAATGACGATACACCCAGGTCTGTCATGACATTTCGGATGTGCTACTAGAAAGGAAATTAATACAGAAGCACTTTGATGTTGTTACAGTTGAATTATGTGCTTTATAAACCTGGGCACCATTCATCTTCTACATTAGCAGCAAAGCTTTCTTACAAAATACCTTAATCTTATCTGCAATCAACAAGCAGTTTTGATATTATTGTTTGTCAGCCCTGGGTCACTGGCAGTGATTTGAAGGGCAAATGGAAAATAAAAAATATTTATTTTTTTTTCTCTGAAAAATACACATATACCGTCTACATTTATATAGAGGATAAAATCATTTATATATTATAATTCTAGAAATGTTTTGCTTTAAGTACAGAGGTTCAGAGGTAAATATAGTACTATAGTGCCTACTATTAAAATACAGTAATGCACCTATACTGTAGATCATCAGAACCCAGTGTAGGAGACCCCATACCCCAAACAGCGTGACCCCTTCATACCCCCACTGGACCTGGGATCTGGGGGGGCAGACGTACTGCTGTTATTGCCCACTAGGTGCTTGGACCCTACCACAGCCACAACTGCTCAGATCCTTATTGTTAAACCTCTGGCAATATAATAACTCGCTACATATGTATGTATAATTTTATTTATAAAGCGCCACAAATTCACGCAGCGCTGTACAATTCATTAATACGAATATACCTCAGACAGTGTAAAAGTACATTACATATTACAAGTGAGTAACTTACATGCGTGAAATCACTTCAAGTGCCAGGTTGTGATTGACACAAGAGGATGGAGGTCCCTGCCCTGCAGAGCTTACAATCTAAATGGTTCAGATCCTTTATATCCATGAAATTACATATGTACAAAGCAAGCCTGTTGTATCAATGACGTGTGATCATAGAAAGAAAAAGCAGTAATACCAAAAAATAACACTGCCCTATTTAGGAACGTAGGCCTAAATATATATTTTAAACCCGTCTTTAAAAATTCTGAACATTTTTTTTTTAAATGAGGTGGGTAAGCAGCCAGTGGGACAACTGGCAGAGGGGAGCAGGTGGAACAGAGCCCCCTGCAGCACAGCCCAGTTCTCCCCCTACTGCCCGCCCGATGCGATGGCACTGATTGTCAATGGGTAGTGAGGCACTATGAAAATAGGAAAGGACTGGGGTATACTGATAAAAATACCTGTACAGAAACATCTATGTGTTCAATAAAAATATAAAGATTAACAAACTATGTACCTGTACTGTTAGAAAACAAACTTAGAAATAATGCAGAATTAATAAAAATAGATTTTTTTTTAATATATTTAGGATGCCAGTTTAGACTTTACCAATTGAAGTTAATCATTTTTTGGGTTTTTTTTTAAATTAAATCCCACTTAGAATATTTGTATTGGGTTGTTTGTACTGGGTTCTGGCTCCTTAGTGTACCAAGAAATGCACTACAGAAACAAGACTTCAAGAGTTGATCAAAGCAAAGTAAATAGCTTTTTACGGAAACACTGTCTTGTGTGTTATCATAACATTGTAAACGTAGGATGTTGCCACTGTTATTTCGTTCTTGAGTCTAAGAATTTGATTCTAACCAGTTAACTAGGGCATAAAAATCAAAAACAGCCAAGCTGCATCTACACAATATCAATTACAGCTTCTCGCGTGAAGATTTTCTTTTATAAACAAAATTAATCTGCAAACCTTTTCTTTCATTAAAAAAGTAGTTTACATCACTATGGCAGAAGGTCACTGTAGAAATAAAGATGTCATAGTTCCAATGGATGTATTGTATTATTTTGTATTTATATAGCGCTACTATATTAAGCAGCGCTATATGTAGGATGTTGAGTGCGAAAGCTGGTGTTTCCAGCAATAATTTGAATCCATTTAAAGTTGTAGATAGGCGCTATAGGATTGTTGGCAGTTTTTGGGAAACTCTGTTCCTTTCCAAGAGGTCATATATCTTTACTGAATGTATACAACTGACATCAACATATATTTATCAAACCAAATATATTTAGGTAAAATATCTTTTTCTACATATAAATGCTAGCTTCTTCTATGTATGTACATAAGGCTTATGCAAAAAAATAAATGAAGGGGGCTATACCCTCTTCATTTCCAGTGTTTCAAATACATATGCTGTACAGTGGGTGAAATAATTATTGAACAGGTCACCGATTTTCTAATGAAATCTATTTCTAAAGTTGCTGTTGACGTGAAATTATCACCAGATGTCGGTAACTTCCAAACCAATCCACACACACAGGCAAAGAAATCAATCGGGGAATCAGGGAAAAAGTATTGAACACATGAAGAAAGAGAAGTACAAAAAGCCATTGAAAGTCAAGGCACCAGCTGACGTCTCTCAGTAATTAGAAAGCAATCCTGCCATTTAGTGAGTAATAATATCAGCTGGTTCAACTGACGGCCTCTAAAAAGGTGTTTCATTACCAAGGTGCCCCACAAGATCTCATGATAGGTAAAACCAATGAGCTGTCTTAAGAACTTTGCAGCATTCTTGCTGCAAAACGTACTGATGGAATTGCTTATACCACCCACAGATCTACTTTTGTTCTTACTAGTTCCATCCCATTTGAATTGGGCAATTCTAAACCACTGTGTCTATTTATCATAGAGACAAATTAAGCTGAATACTTTATGAGATATACAGGTGGATGCAAATTAGCCTCTTTAGACACAAAAGAGAAATGTTTCCCAAATTTTGCAGTGTTAAGCATTGTAAGCTTGTGAGTGGCACCTGGCCCACTAGGTTTAAAGGGACACTAAAAATGTAATTTTCTATTTATTGGTCACATAGTACAATGGTCGGCAAAGTGTGGCTCGCGATCCGCCTTGCTGTGGCTAGGAGCGCACCTCCGAAGCCCCACCCATGACTGCTGACGGCTCTTATGATTGGCCGTCAGGAGAGTGCACTCCTCCCTCCTCCAGCGGCTCACAAAATAGTTGTCACGGCTGGAGGAGGGAGCAATGTGGCTCCCTCCTCAAAGAAGTTTGCCGACCCTGACCTAGTACAACATTTTGAAGAATAGTCAAAGCAATTGAAGAAAAAACAAGCATGGTAGAAAAGGGTTTCAGCTAATCCTGCTTCCTCCTCCCTGTCAGGAAAGGTACTTACCGGGCACAGTTTCATCATGGTCGCAGGAGTATAACGTTGCTCTCCCGACACGGTCGCAGGAATGCGTCGCAGTCACGTCAAAGTTGCGTCATTTCCGGTGCACGACTTTTCCCGCCAGTCTGTCTTTATAAGGCCACTTTCCTGTTCAGTCTGCGCCCAAATATAGAACCTGCTAGTTCATTCTGTGACTCCTGTTATTCGTCTGTTTGCTGAATTCCGGTTTTGACTTCTGCCTGTTTGACTCTGCTTGCTTTTCGCCTGCCCAGACCTTTGGCTTGTACCTCGACTTTAATCCTTGCTGCCTGCCGCAACCTTTGGCTTGTTCCTGTTGTCTCTTCTTATCCACCAGTGGACAGCTAACCTAGGGGCCGCGACCTGGGTATTCCCTGCAGCGAAGCCCACATACCCTTGCGGGGGTCAATGGTAAATACCAGGGTTTACCTTAGACTCTGCACCTTAGGTATAGCTTGCGCCAAGTCCCTGTGGATACGATCTACCACAGCCTCATACTCCACACAGCCAACACCTGCACATTCATTACACTCCCTTAGTCAAGAGATACGCTTACACCTCCTGAAACTAATTAAAATTCACTTTCACTTGCTTTGGGAAACTTAGTGCAAGGTAGCTCCGAGAGACTGAACAAAAGAAATATAACACAGCTCAGAGTCAAAAGCTGCTTAGTAATCCAAAGGCTGCACTCAAGTAACAGCCTGCACAGAGGTAACAGGAGGAAGGGCTATGATTAGCTGAGAGCATCTGCCCCAAGTGCTTGTTTTTTCCTCACTTACTAAACATGCCATTTTACCACTTGTACCAAAAAACAGAATTTTTTTTTTGCAGACTTTAATGTCCCTTTAAGTGTATCACATAAGCTTTTACTGGCATAGATAAAGATAAACAGACATGTAGTTGTGTACTGGATACTCTTATTGGTAATGTAGCAAGTGTACATGTGCCTTTGTTTTTGGGATAATAGAGGAAGGCCAGATATCAGCATCTTTTTCCAAACCAAACTAACAGAGCAACCACATAGCAGACCGCTAGCAAACGAACACACAACTAAAAGTAATATTACTAGTATTGATGTTGGTATTGGTGCCATGAGGTTATTGCTTTTATTTCATTCAGGAAGAGCTGCGTCCCCAGTTTGAAGCCAAATATTCCCAACTGGAGCGAGTAAATCCGATCTCTGGCAAACCAGAACCTTTCCAGCCTTTCAGTGACAAGCTTAGCCGACTAATGGTGTCTGTATCTGGTATATTCTTCATGGTAGGAATTAATTCTATGGGTTCTTTTCTTAAAATCTTGACTAACTTTCTCTCACTCTCTTTATCAAATTATCACCCGATGGGGAACAGTTCTAAAGTTATTTTAATGACCAAATAACTGATCTACTACATTCTGATGCTTTGATTTTTATACGGAACCTAATAGACTTTTTTTGCTTGCTAAAGTTTTTGGGAAAATGATGTAAGAAATTATGCTGGGATTCAGAGAGTGCTTTGGCTGAATACTATTTTGTAAGTCTGAAGAATATAATTAGGCAGATGTTGGCTGATCAAGTTAATATACAGTATATGATTATATATATGGATGTTTGGGTTGGAGGGAAAGTAAGTCCAGGTCAACTTTAGAACTCTAGGTACCCCATGTCTAAATAATTAATTCAGCTGTCAAAAAAAAACATCGATGAAATTAGGCAATTGTCAAACATATGTTGTCCAATCAGAATCCATATTTACTGAGTATAAGATCCAATTGGCTGTTCATCCCATAATTTTTTTTACATGTGATCGTCTCTGAAAGGCCTTCATCCCCATCCCCCATCCATATTTCTGGGTTGTGAGCTAAGTGATCAGATCTGTGTAATTTGTTGTGATTTTGCCATTACATACGTATGACATCAGATATGACATCAGATTGACTAGATCAGTTTTATAGACAAGCAAGTTAACTACATTTAAAGTTGGTAGCCAACTGTAATAATTCATGTTTTTTCTTTTTCTTCTGTTTGAAGCCGAACATTTTGTTCATCAGTTAAACTGATACCAGAATATTAACCATTTGTTTCCATGTCTTCCTACCCCGCTTCCAGATTTCGTTGGTGCTGACTGCAGTGTTTGCAGTGGTTGTCTACAGACTAGTGGCCATGGAGCAGTTTGCATCGTTTAACTGGTATTTTATTAAGAAGTACTGGCAGTTTGCAACATCTGGTACTGGAGTCTGTATTAACTTCATGATCATCATGTCACTCAATGTTGTAAGTTTGTGCTACCTGCAATTAATAAAATGTACAATATTGTATAATACTATACTATAGAGTGTCAGACTAGAGTGCTGGGACCAACCAGGAAAGGAATAAGAGTCCATTCATTCAAAAATGTTCTTCTTGACTCTTTATTAATGCGTTCATGATTTTTTTATTATACTCTCTACAATCTCTTTCAAAACACATGGGAAGTATATCTAATTAAATTACCATCTGTAAGCTGTTATTTCTCCTTCTCTTGTAGCTTTACCTTCAATATGTATTTACAAATTAACATGTGACTTTCATCTAAATGTGTCAGTTGCATTATGGTGAAGGATCTTGATTGGAGAATCAAGACGATGGGCCAATGACAGGTCTTCTCCTTCCAGCTGGAGCAGAGGAAGCTGGAGGAGGGTTTTTTTTTTGAAAGTACAATAAATAAAACCCCTTTGAAAATACAAATAGGAATCTACTAATACACTGAGCAAAGTGCATCAGTGGAAATGAGGTTAATCGGACTTCTGTTCCTTTCAGTTATCTAGTACTATATGAAGCTAGTGCTTCATATAGTAATGGGCACATCTATTCAGTTAGTAAGACAAATGGTGTGAACTTTTACAATTCTTATTATATTAGAACATTATTCTATTAATTATGTATATAAAAGTAAAGAACCAATGCAAATGTACATTATACTGTAATTGAACATGTATTAAAGGACCAATTTTTTAAATGCAGCACTTGTAAAAATGCTGCCTTTGAAGTTAAATTCATGAATTTTGTTGCTTTCGGTCTGTTGTTATTTTTTTTTTTTTACCGACAGCAGCCATGTTGTTAAACAGACCTTACCCAGTCCCCAATGTTTTCTATGGTGCTATAGATAATTAATATTCAGGAAGTGTGAGCAAAAGACCAATTTTTAAAGCTAAGTTGCTAAATATCTTACTTTATAGACACAAATTGGAATTTTTGGAAGCAGAGATAAATATATACTATAAATTCTTTTTTTTTACATTTTTTTGTGCCAGTTGGGAAATCTAATCCAACCGGATCATTTGACATGTAATTTACGTAAGAAGCAGGTAATCACTGCGTGTGTTCGCTAATGGGGAGTCTTTTGTAAGAAATTGTTTATTTATTTTTATCAGGTTTATGAAAAAGTTGCATATCTTCTCACTAATTTAGGTAAGTACTTACTAAATCATGATCTTTTCATTTTCTTGCTGTAGACCAGGGGTTGGCAATCTTTTTGGCTGAGAGATCCATATAGTGAGGCTCTGCTCAGTCCTTTTGAATCTGGAGCCGCTGACGTCATATGTGATGTCATATAGGTGATGTCAGTGGCTCCGGATTGGCTAGCAACCCAGAAGTGCTGAGAGAGCTTCGTCTCTACAGTGCTTCCCAGCGATTAGCTGGCAGACGGTAATGAGCGGTGCTTGCATGTGAGCATCGCTCGTTACAGCCAAAGAGCCAAATGCAGCCATCAAAAGAGCCACATCTGGCTCGAGAGCAATGGGTTGCTGACCCCTGTTCTAAACGGATGCTAATTTTGTTAGATTTAATAACTATGTAAGAAACTTACATTTACATTAAAAAATATACCTTTATACAGCGTTTCTCTTGGGGCTAAATGATGATTGACATTATAGCTCCTCCAATCAGATCCCTGCTAGATCGTAATTTAAGTGATCTGATTGGAGGCGCTGTAATGAAAGTCATTATTTAACCCCGGCACCCGACACTCGGGAAAGAAAAGTCAGGCTGACAGGGAAGATGACAGAGAGAAACACTGTATAAAGGTTCACTTTTTAATACATCTATATTTACAAAAACGTTTATTTCATTAGTACAACCTAAATTAGTATTAGTTTTGAGGTGCCAGGTGCACTTTAAGAATCACCCCTGGACTTAACGAGCTGGAGTTCTACTCTGTTTATGCTCTCAACCTGTGGTTAGTCCCTTCATATCCTAGCATCATGTATTTTAGCAGACATTGCTTTTTCCAGATGCCTCTGTCAAATAAATTCAAGGAGAATTTAACATTCATTTTTTAATGCTTTGTCTAATTCTGCATGTATTATGTAGATATGAATTTTATAAGACGGAGGAAGTGTCATTTCAGAGATCTCCATTTGCATATATATAATTACTGCAGGAATGTTAAACCTGCATAATTTTCTTTTTTATAACATTCTGCATCCTTTGACAAGTAGGTCGATCACTGCATTAATTCCATATTAAAAAAAAAAGGACTGACTACTAAAAACTAAACATGAACATGTAGAGAATCAGTTGTAAGAGAATGCAAACAAAAATGTTCCCAATTCAAGAATTGCTCTGGCAAATCTATATTTAAAGTTTCTAAGTATTATAATTTTTTGTGACTTATTGAGCTTCATTTTGCAGTGGTGTGGAAGTCAGATCTTCTCCTCTTTGATTGACAGACCGTTTTGTGTTAAGATTGGGTACATTGTTCTCTTACATAACAAGTTCTGCAAAGACTTTGAGGCATTACATTGCTCTGCTCCGTGCAGTTAATGAAATGATGCAGCGACGTCCAACCTCCTTGGCTATTATATTTTAACACCTGCTGTAGGAATGTAGTTCGGGTTTACCTACTTTACTTATGTACAAATGGGAGGAGTTAACTATGTGACAATTAGGAAAGCAACAAATTTTCCTCTAAAAATATAGTATTTATAGTTAGAGTTTACTGGCCCGCCAGAGGACAAGCCTTGAGATTGGTTAAGCATGTATGTATGCCTAATAAAATATGTTGGATATTCTCTTTCTCTTTTAATCATGTTCATATCACTAACATAATACAGATACATTACAGCTAGTGGAGGGAAAGTAAGCCACCAGTCAAACATGTAAAAGGAGGGAAAGTGGACACAACAATATCAACATCTTATCAAAATATTTCTCAGTAGGTACATTTTCAGATAATGATGGTTTTTCCACTGTTTTTTCCTTAAAGGAACATTATAATGGCCAATAACACATTCGGGAAAGTATTTATGGGAGTATATCAAAGTGAACAATTGTTAACTGAGGTCTAGTAACCCACAACAAGCAATCAGAAGTTGGCTTTCATCATTCTAGTTCCCCTTTACAAATGAGTGCTAAACTCTCATTGGTTGCTATGGATTATAGACATCATCACTTCCTCTGTTGATACATTACCCTAAATACTTTTTTTGGTTTGTTGTTTTGCTCGCTGACCAATAGTTAGACACTGATATCTCATCTTGATGAAAGCTTATAGCATCTTTACACAATAAAAATACACTACGATATGCCAAGACAATTAAGCCTTAGGAGGTCACTGTTTTATGGAGGTCTAAGGATGAAATAATACTTTCTCTTCAAAGAAGAAGTTTTATTTTCAATTTTATTCGCCAAGCATGGCTTTAAATCAGCCTCTCTTCCCAGAATACAATCTGCCCGTTTCTTTTTCACTGATTCACTGTTGGAATAAAAATCACTGTAAAAAACCTTACTTATAAATGCAGTACTATATATATTTTTTGTTCTTAGAATTTATATATCTGGACATGATAAGCAGACTACGATCTAGTATACATATATTTATATTTTATTCTGTTCCCTCTAGAGCATCCTCGAACAGATTCTGAATGGGAAAACAGTTTCGCTTTGAAGATGTTTCTGTTCCAGTTTGTCAACTTGAATAGTTCCATTTTTTACATAGCCTTTTTTCTGGGCAGGTACCGTCATTTCAAATTTTTTTTTTTTTAATTAAATAAATGAATCAGTTCAATTATTTCCAGTGAACACATTCCACGAGTAATGAATTATATTTCTAGTTCCTCATCAGAGTAAATTGATGTATATAAAAGATCAATGTAAGTGAAAAGATTGGTGTCCGCAGAAGGAGGGGAATTCACAATAGTCCGAAGTGAGGTGTGGAGTCTTCACCTCACTTCGCACTGACTGATATGCG
>WMED01010958.1:0-15502 GCA_019650415.1 Pipa parva | reverse complement strand
TGCATTAGTGCCCAAGGCATGGGTAACTTACACATCTGTGAAGGCACCATTAACGCAGAACAGAAAAAAACAGAAAAAAAGTCCTGTTTGTGTCGAAAAATGACTGTGTGACATTCAGTGATTGCGTTTCGCATTGAGAAAAAAGAACTGATTTTTTTTTTAGATTCTATTGCGCTTTCTCTGACATTCCTTTCATTGTTCATTAAAATGGTTTCACAGCATCACTGAAAGATACATATTCGTTCACTAAATGAAAATTGTAAAAAGAAACAATGTATTTCGACGAAAAAATAAATATAAATTCATTCTTTATGTGGGGGGTATAAGGAGGTGAAACCAGGTGAAACCTTGATCATTTTATTAGCAAGGCTTTATAAATAGTTCCCATATGAAAATGAATAGGTTCCTAATGATGGATCTGTGCATGTTGTATATTAAAAGAATGTGACAATATTCAGTGCATCAGATTTAAGCAGGAATTTATCAAGTAGTGTGAAAGGAATACTATGAATCAGGCAGTCAGTATCTGGTAATATATAGTATATTTCAAATGTTATTTGAGGCGTTGTTATACATCAGCCAGATCTCTGTTTTTATTATTTATCTGTAATGAATTTATGGTAACAATAGTCTGTAAAGAGAAAGAAAAAAAACACTTTTTTTTATATTGCTTGTGTGTTAGAGATTTCACATTGCAGCCTCACTTCCATTTAATACGAGCGAAGAGGGAAATAGCAATCATTTTAGCGTACGCAGTGAAAGGATATAATGTAGGAGAATAGCACAAGCTGTTAGATTCGATAATGTCAGAGAGCAATAAAAGAACAAGAAGTAACAATGTACTGTAAAACTGTAAATATTCAGTTAAGTAGCAAATGTCAAAATTACCCAAACTGGTTTCAAATTGCACACTTTCTGCAATTTTACTGTGAGAAGCCCAGTATTGCAGCAAACAGACTTAATGGTAAAATCATGAAAATACAGCTCTGCTACCCGTGGTCTAAAAGTTCCTTCATGTCATTTGCTAATAATAATAACAGCTTCAGTCATGCTGCTATGCTTCTATTGCATAGGAGTGTACAGTCAGAAAAAAGGATTTAAAACAATAATTCTGGATCAATTTCACTTAGCATCAACAGTCTAAATATAAAAGAAAGGTGGATTGTTGTACTGTTTACTACTGTTATATTTAATGAAATTGTGTTATATTTAATGAAATTGTGTGTATTTATATTTTAAGCGGCATAATCGGGTCATCCCTCCTTTTCTCCAATATAAAAACTTGACGAGAAAGATCACAAAGCAGTAAGCATATATAGTGCAGTACTGTGGGAGCGGAAGTAAAATATTCTAATAATATACTGTATATATATATATATATATATATATGAACCTCACCTTATTACAACAGTCCAAGCAGTGTCACAAAATGTTTACATTTCCTTTCAAAGTTCTCAAATGCTCCCACTGATCAATTACAATTTCACAGTAACTGAAACTGTTAGATCAGTGGATATTTTGCAATGTACTGAATTTATTGAACGTTACATCATTGTACATAGACCATTCTTTCAGTCAGATGTCAGTAAAATGAGTAATTGTTCCTTCAGTTGTTGTTCTTTCTGTATAGCCATTATTATGTCCATTCCTACTTATGTATTAAAAAATAATAACAACATTTCAAAAATACATTTCTGTTCCACTCTCACTGGTTATGCATGAGTGGAACATTTACAAATTTCAACACGTGGTGTGGAATCTTAATTTCCCATGGCAGAAATGACATTGAGCATGGATGAATCATCAATTTGATTCAAATAAGCTTGACCAAAGAAATGCAATGATCCTCACTAAGAAGTTCCATGACCTTGGGAAAGCAAACAGCTGCAGGTCAAGTTTCCTTTAAAAATAAATACACCCTGGAATATTTTATCAACACCTTTATTGTGCTCCTTCCAGTCACATGACCTTTCCTGGCATTTTCACTCTCTTAAATATCTAAATAAGTAAAAAATACATTCTAAAATTTATAAACAATCCAAATTTCATAAGCTCACAAAAGATGCAACCTACAAAATAATGCTACTAACCATTTATTTTTAGTAAAGTCCCCTCAATTAAAGTATGTATATTATCCAATATTAACAAGGTCTTGGTCAGGGTGAGGATTCTTTACAGCACCGATATTAAATATCATTGTTATCTACCAAAAAAATGCATTATCTGTCAAAGGTAGTTAATATGTACAATGGTAAGCCAAGTACCTTCAGGTATCCTGAATTTGTGATATCATTATTAAGCTGTCAGGTGTAAGAATTTACCAAACTTAGAAACTATAAAAGAGAGGGGGAGGGGGGTTATTCACTAAAGTATTTATTGTTGCATATAGGTGCGAATTTGCCAGATAAAGACAGTCACAATTGGCTGCTACGAACAGGAACGTATTGTCAGCATCATTAATGGTAAGACCTAACTATGAATATTGTGTTCAAAAAGATGTTATTTAAGATATAGGAAGACTAAAACTTGTACAACGTCTCAATAATAAATAGTAAGGCATCAAGCCCGGGGGCTGTCTGCCTCAGAGGCAGAGAAAATCTTGCTAGACTATCAAGCGACTCTGCATTTACTTTAGTTCTGATTAAGACCAATACTAGAAACACAGCTGAACTCGCCTGTCTCCCACAAGTGTTTTTAACAATTAGAATTCAGTTTCAGCATATCAGTGAATCTGATTTCCAGCCAATTGCAACAAGAGATGCAATATATTAGGCTGCTAGATTCTATGTGTCCTTGCCTGACCAAGAAGTTTACATTGCTCAAGTCCAGAGCTGTATAATTTTTGCTTAAGAGTTGTGGTTGTGGTTTATCTGAGTTCCTGTTCCTGCTCTGTAGAGTATCCAGCCTCAACACTGGTTTCCAGCCTTCAGTTGTTATCCTGATCTTGTTTTCAACTGTGGTTTTACTTCCCTGCATGTTTCCAGATTTCCTCCATTCTAGCATTACTGCATTCCTGGTTCTGCCTCTCTGTTTCAATTCATTGTTTCCAGTTCAGCTACTCCATTGTACCTGACTTATAGTGACCATCATCTACCACCAGTGGGAGGTTAACCTTTGTGATGTGACCTGGGGGTTCCCCCACTGCAAAGTCCACACCCCCTTACAGGAGTTAAGGGTGAAGACGGGGAGCCACTTAGACTCCACACCTCAGGATTACAGGATTAACCAGTGTCAATCCCACTGTGGTTCAGAGGATCCACCCACTCGTTGTCTACATCATTACATAAATCATGTCAGAAATTGCTTCAAAACATGAACAAGTACAGTTTAGTAGAGAAGTAGAGAGGTAAAATGATTCACACATGATACAAGATAATGAAATGCTTACATGGACATCAAAGCATGTAGAGGCCATCAGTCATAGTCCTGGTGCTCTGCAATTCAGATGTATATTAGATGCTTCAAAATGTATCCACTAGACATACCCTAGTTACAGCATTTGCTTTAGATATATCCCATGTGTTCTGAAGCCTGTCTATCAAATTTACCATAGACACTGTGCAATTTGCTTTTGGGACCTATCCCAAGTTGGATGTCCAGACAGTTACTGTACAATTTGAATGGATGGTTGGAAAAGTAGACACATAGGCAGGAGTGGGTTACATCAAGGGGTGCCCAGGCAGGCAATGGGTAGATAGGTAGAACCTGGCTTAGACCTTGTGACATGCATAATTGAAAGGAAGGAAGATATGTTTTGCATGTGGGAACCTTTAGCAAGAGCCTCTTCCACTTCTGCATTCATCTGGATTTGTCATTTTCTTTTTTTTTTTCTTTTTTCTTTGTTTTTTTATTCAGAAATATATCAATACACAAACAACAATAAGAACATTTAAAACTTCAAATACAGTGTTATAGTAGTTTATCTATATTGTGTTTTTATTGATTAAACAGAAAAGAAGCTTTATTTTTTGTATGTGCTTATGAGTATGTTTTTCTTTATTTATTAGAGGGGTCAGGTGAGCATGGAGGGTAGGGTTGAGGAAGGAAGGGGGAGGGGAATCTTTTCTTTTAGGTGGGAGGGAAGAGGATGTGAGGGCTGGGGTAGGAGTGGGGAAGAGGGGGAAGTTGTCTTAAATGGTGATTTAGGGTGGTTGTGTTTTGGGGGTTATAAGTAAATTATCTTATGTCTATAGCTTTCACAGGGTCCATCCAGTAATATTGTTTAGTTTTGGGAGCTTAAGTACAGTATATGCTCCATTGATACCATAAGCATTCTTCCTCGTATACTCTGTCTTGTATATGTGCTCTTATGGTTTCTAATGCTTTAATATGATTTATTTTGGATATCAAGTGTGGGATCTCTGGCAAATCTGCTTTTTTTCAATTGGTTGCTATAAGTGTTTTGGCTGCAGTGAGTATGTGTGTTGCTAGTTTTTGTTCTGATTTTGTGGGGAGATCAGGTGCTTTAAGTCCTAAGAGGAAAATTGTTGGATCTAGGTGTATTTGAGTTTGGAATATTTCATTTAACAGATCTAATACTTTTCTCCAGTATGGGGCATATCCACCAGATGTGAAAGAAAGTGCCTTTTTGTGTACATCCTCTAAAGCATGGGGACAGTGTTGGATTTTTATAGATTGCTGCTAATCTCTGTGGGGTAGATACAATCTATATATATTTTTATATGCTTTTTCTTTGATAGTGGTGCATATAGATGTTTGTTTGCTTTCTGCCAGATCTTAATCCATGTCTCTTTAGAAATTTCTTTCTCCAGGTCCTCACTCCAATCTGTCATATATTTATGTTGGTGTGTTGTGGTAATTTCAGAGATATTTGTGTAAATGTGTGAGATTAACTTGTGGTTTTGTGATGTGTGGAAGCATAATTTTTCAGGAGGGGTTCAGAAGGTGTTTTTCTTGTTGATGGCATTATAGTAGTGGCGTATTTGGAGATATTGGAAAAAGTTCTCCGTAGGTATGTTATATGATGTTTGGAGGTTATTAAAGGTTTGGAATTTGTTATTTTGTATGAATCTGGCTAAGTTTGTGAGGTCTGCGGTGATCCAGTGTTTGAGAGATAAAGTGTTTTGTCCTGGGGGGAATTCTCTGTTTCCAACCAAGCTTGTATATAGTTGTGGGCTGGATTTTAGTTTAAATTTTTTAGACCACTTATCCCAGCTATTTAGCATGTAGGCTGTTGTTGGTATATTTGTTTGTTGTTTGGTTCTGGATTTTGGTTGGAGCCAGATTAAGTCTTTACTTTGATAAGGGCTTAGGTATGAATGTTCAATTTGGAGCCAGATGGGTTTTGGGTCTCTATGGATATATATCATTGAGGCTAGTCTGCTGGATATGAAGTATTTGTATATGTGGGGAACTCCCAGTCCTCCTATATCTCTGGGTTTGGTGAGGATTTGTGTTTAAATATGTGGTTTTTTGAATTTCCATATAAATTCTGATATTGATTTTGTAAGAATCGGTACTTACCTGCACCAGCTCTTCCGGGATGCGGCCGCCGCGCATGCGCACTGACGTCATAGTGCGCATGTCGCGGCGGCGCGCTTTTTGAATTATTCGGCGCGATCATCTGACAGGCTCCCTAGCTATATAAGGGAGCCTGTCAGAGAGGTCCGGCGCCTGATTATAGGTTTCCCTACCTAGCCTATGCCTGTCCCTGTCTATCTGTATCCTGCCTTGTCACAGTACCCTGCCTTGTCACAGTACCCTGCCTTGTCACAATACCCTGCCTTGTTACAGTATCCTGCCTTGTTACAGTATCCTGCCTTGTTACAGCCATCTGTATCCTGCCTTGCTACAGTCATCAGTATCCTGCCTTGCTACAGCCATCTGTATCCTGCCTTGCTACAGCCATCAGTATCCTGCCTTGCTACAGCCATCAGTATCCTGCCTTGCTACAGCCATTTGTATCCTGCCTTGCTACAGCCATTGCTTCAGTTCTGCTTGCCTGGTTCCCCTGCTTGTTTGGTTCATCTAAGAAAGAGTTCCGTGATCTTGTTCTTGCACTCAGTCCTAGGGGCCGCGACCTGGGTTCCCTCCGCAGCGATGTCCTAACCTCCTTGCGGGGGCTCTAGGCGAATACCGAATACCGGGGGTTCCTTAGATTCCGCGCCCTAGTGTCTGTTTGTTTTTTCAGGATTTCGGCTGCTACCTCCTTCTCCAAACAGTACACCCTGCAATCCTAACAAATTTTTGTAGGGTTTGTGCAGTTTTTTCCGGGAAAGGGATTGGTAGTGTTGAGAAGAGATAAAGAATTCTTGGGAGTAGATTAATTTTTATAGCTGCTATGCATCCGATTTGTTCATTTTCTATCAACTAACATAGAAAGGCTTTGATAAACTATACTAACATTATATCCAATTCTACTATCGGTTTTTAGTCTAGTTTCTTTGTTTATGTTCCTTCAGCCCTTCTTTCTGTGAGCTTTAATTGTCTTGGTTATCAATCTTGGTTGGAAAGTTGTCACTTATACTGATGTTAAAATACCTATAATCACAGGTGATTTCCTCCATGTACTTTTGTCCCGGTCATGGTGACATCAGCAGAATGTTTTAACCTTACAATGTTGTAGAGTTTTCGATAGCAAACTTGTTTTCTTCTCTGCAGACAGGTGAATTTGACAGTTGCTATTACTGTTCTCTAAGGTTAATATGTATTTTATGAAAGTAATGTTGCCACTTCTTTCTATTACAATCTCTTTTGAAGAAAAATATATCACTGTTTATTTCTTAAATAATAAGTATAGTTTGTTTTACCACTTGATGCTATTAATGATCAATTCATATGAAAAACTGAAGTAACAGATTGGATGAATTTTGGACCATGTACAAATAAATAGTTTGGCGAAAACTGTACAAGTATTGCCGGGCTGTGATCATCTAACTTAGTGATGGCTAACCTATGACACGCGTGCTGCGCTCTCATTAGGAAAGTTGACCCGCCTCCAGATGTTTATGCTGTCAGGTAGTGAAAATTATGGATTTTTCTCAAAGTGACACACCACCCGAATTATGCTCAGTTTTTTTAGGAATTTTGACACACTGAGCTCAAAAGGTTGGCCATCACTGATCTAACTGGTTTGTAAGCCTAGCCCTGAATAGACTGGAAAAGATATATGTCCAATACCAACCAACATTCAAAGCCTAGCTGTTTATTCATAATGACAAGTGAGCAAGTGGGTCATTTCAAAGTGACCCAACTTACCCTGGCCAGTGCATTTCTGCAGTCTTACACTCTCTTTTCAGTGTGACAGTGTAACCACAAGAAGTTATATATACTATACTGCCCCCACAGGAAGATAGCAAGCTTGTCCCTCAACAATGAACCAGATGAAGCAAATTTATTAAATTTATTAATAAAGGATCAGTTGTGAATATTAATCAGTTACAAATCATTTGAGTACAAGAAATTTGGAAACTTTTAATATAAACATGGCATCTAGGGAACTGGTCAACAAGCCAAAGCCTATTTCATTTATCTCCAAAGGTCACAGATGATTTAATGATCAATGATACATTGGTGAAAGTACTACAGTGTGATCCTGGTAAGTGATCCAATGCTGAAACGATGGGGAGTACATATTAGTCAGTAGAACCCAAAATAAAACCAGCCACCACTGTACCTTTATGGAAGGTGGACACATTTAAGTAGTATCTCAATCATCCCTGGAAAAGAAATGTGAACAAAATAAAAATATAATCAAGTTGAAATAATTTTTCTCTGCCATATACACATGCAAAATCTTATAATGCCGCATCATCACTTTTCCTGAATTCCATGTAACTTACATCATCAAGCCAATCTATCCAAAAACATTTATTATCTAAAAACAAACATATTAATCGTATACACTTTTACCTCTTTTACTATGTAGAAATGTCGTAATGATCATTCAGCTCTTTGCCAGATCATGGATTTACTCCCTAACATATCAAACTAACTTACATAGACACCTACCTACACTCCCTTTTTACCAGTATACCATATAGTGGGACTCAGCAATCTCGTAGTCCTTGCTTTGGATTATCTGTACGGTGTAATGTTTTTACACATATTCTCAGCACATTCCCCTTTTCTGTTGTCTAATTAGCCTAGGCTAATTTTCCTAATGCTTTTTAAATGACAGTTGCAGTCTAATATAAACAAGCAGCTAAACATTCTAAAAATGTGTTTGTAAGTCCACACTGTTTGGCATTAGTAATCTACAGATTCTCCATTAAGATTTCCACTAGCTTGCATTATATCTTACCATGCTGCTGTTAAGCTCTTCATTTGCTGTTACCATTTATGGTGCTTTCTATTTTAAAAAAAACCTTTTGTCACTGTTTCATAGTGATAAGTGAAGTTGGACCATCTGCTGAAAAAATTTTCAAAAGCTGGGTAAAATTGCCTCTGTCTTTGTGGGTCATTAGTATTTTAAAACTAGTCTATGCATCTTTACTTAAATGTTTGTTTGTCTGAAAAGTCTTGGTTATTTACTGTTCTCCTATCACAGGGGACCTATGTGATGATCTCCATATTTTATTTGGGAGCTAAACCATGTTCTGCTGGTTCGCTATCACGTTTGTGAACAAGTTCCAGTTTGCATTTCAGATGTTCCTGTGTAGTACTCTACCTTTATCACTTGTTCTTGCTTTCTGTCCAACTACTACTTGTGGAGGGTTAACCTGGAGGGTGCATTTTGGGGAATCGCCTTCATCAAAGTCAAAACCCCCTTGCAGAGGTTAAGTGTGAAGACCAGGAGCACTTTAAACTCTATACTCCAGAATTAATACCACTGTAGTAATAGGGTCCACTTTTAGTGCTATGGGGGTAATTCAGGATAGTGCAAAGTGAGGTGTGGAGTCCTCGCCTCACTTCGCACTATCCTGAATTACCCCCATGTTCTCTTAACAATTCATATATCATTATTGGGCTTTAGAATAGAATTCTGAGGTACTGGAGCAAGTCTGTGGCTTCTCAGTAGCTTTTATAAAGGTACCCCTCATTTCCACTTAGGCACTGTACATGAAATCCAATCATTATATTTTTTGAAGTAAAAAACACAGCCTTAAATACACATACAAGGTTATTAAAACCCTTTGTTGAAGCTACTAAACACCCTTTCAATGTATTTTTGTTTGCAGAAAAATCGAAACTATGTGCAAGCTCTTCTCTATTAATGGTAATTGGATATATAATGAATGAACTATAATTGTTATCCGTAACAATATAACAGTATTATGATTACACTGCATATTGTGACCATATTCTCTATCAGTAAATTATTGTTTTTACCATCAGTATAAATTAAAACAGTTCACGGGATGCACCGTTTTAAAAGCACCATCATTCTTTCAACTATTTTAAAGCAGAGTACCCTACAGTGCATTTTTCAGCTGAAATTGGTGTTGAATAAGCAATACTTTGTGAAGATCACATCATTTATCCTTATAATATAACAACCAGGCACATCATAACTTGGATGAAATTCTAATTCAGAACTCAGTGAGCTGTAAAAAATTGGTAAGTTCTAAATTGCACAAAGCTCTAATCACTTCACAAATCACTGACAACTGTTGGTATTTTACAATATAGGCCTTAAGTACCTTAAAAGAGTGCTTGATTTTAATCACAGTTTTTACTTTCTCCGAGTGGTGTCATTCATTCTTGGTAAACGATGTTTACAGCATTTAAGAAAGTTATATGTTGCTATAAAAAGATAATTGATATAAGTTGAATTCTAGCAGAGCTGATGAAAAGCAAAAAAAATGCTGAACAACGCTTTGACTTAAGTGTCAAGAGCTGGCTTAGTAAGTGACAGATTTTAAAATGAGTTACCTCGGTGATGGGCTCTTTATAACCGCTTTTTCTTCAACAACCTCCCATAATCAATCACTGGAAAAGTTGTTCATTAAAAATAGACACAGTGATATTACTTTATGTGTGTTACCATGACTTACATTTACCAAATCTGGCTTTGTTTTGTTTTAACACAGAAATCAAGATTAAGTATAATTCTATTTTTATTTATTATTCAAAACAAAATATAGTACATTTTTAAAATGTTAAAGCGACACATCCATTTCTTGCAGTTTGGTATATGGATATTCTTTGAATAACATTAAACCACTGCTGTACAGACATGATTGCATCTGGAAAACATGTCATTTGTGAGGCATGACTGGACTGAGAACTTTTCCAGAAGTTTCCCACAGTTTTCACCCATTTCCAGCATCTATTTCTGGGCCCATTTCCTTCATAGGCCCAGTAGCAGCTGTTTCCCCTTCCTATATGGTATGTACACGCCTGCTCACACTATCAAGGACCAGTGGAATCTAGGCCAACATGACTGTGGTTTCCATGATTCATGGGGGAGCTTACTGGGAAATTGGCAAAGCCTGTGTCATGGACTGATTAATCATGTATCAGGAAAGATGATAAAACTCATCCAGCACTGATTTGAGCCTGCAAAGTTGTAGCTGGAGGTTACCATGTTATCATTTTAGTCAGCTTTCCCCTATTAGACACTGGGTTCAGTACATGTTTAGTGTGTACCGCTTAGGGACTGAGGTAAAATAGTTAGAAATACACATAAAGATTTTAATTGATACCTAACATTGAACCCTGCTAAAAAGCAATCAAGCATTATGTGCTAGAGTTGGGTTTCCTTCTAGTCTATACTGAAACTCAGATGAAGAATAGAAAATGTAAGTTGTTTATAGGGGCACTATGTGTTTTTCAGATAATCCCATTTGACACTAGGACCAACTGAACACCACTTGTGGATTGGACTGCAGATTAGTCCTCAGTTCAGATTCATGTTGCATGGCTGCTTTAAAACAGCAATGTCGCCTACTGCATGCATATCAGGATCTGGTCAGAAATAGGTCAGAGGAGGAGGAGAGATCAGCCAGGCAGTAGAACCACTGGGATGTTGGTATAATCAGACCTAGAGCGTGGGGTCTAAGATATACCCGGTTTTCACCTAGAGCCCCACAAGGGGGATTGGGCTTGGCTGTGGTGCTATACCCAGGTCGTGGCCCCTAGAACTGTAGTCCACAGATGGTCGGTAGCAAAACCAGGATGATAAGGGATAGTTGTAAATGGGCTTAGATCAAAGCAGGCGGCAGACAAGAATAGTTCTATACAGGCACAGTTCAAAGCAGGCAGCAAACAAGAATGGTCAATAACAAAGAGGAGGGTCTAGGCAGGCAGAAATCGGTCAGGAATGTGGAACAGACAGAAGTATAACACGGGAAAAATCAGATACAGAGACACACCCAGGAAACGCAAAAGGAGTCCTATAATTTAGCACCGGATCAGAAGGCAGGCAAGTTAATATAGGAGGATTCGTGGGAAATGTGACCACGTCAGGATACCGTGACTACGTCAGTAGCATGATGATGCAACCGAGTCAGAATACTGTGATCGTGTCTGCACTAGAATGATGCACCCATGTGTCATAATGCTGCGACCATGATGGGGAATCACAACTGTGAAGGTAAGTCATTTTCTTGACAATGCATCACCAAGAAAATAAAATCTGTCCTAATAGTAGAGTGATTCTAACAATTCTAAAGCTCTGTTCTCCTCCAGTGCAGCAGTTAAGAAGCTCTATTCTTCTCTAGCACTGCAGAGTTAAGAAGTTCTATTCTTCTCTAGCACTGCAGAGTTAAGAAGTTCTATTCTTCTCTAGCACTACAGAGTTAAGAAGCTCTATTCTTCCCTAGCACTGCAGAGTTAAGAAGCTCTATTCTTCTCTAGCACTGCAGAGTTAAGAAGCTCTATTCTTCTCTAGCACTGCAGAGTTACAAAGCTCTATTCTTCTCCAGTGCTGCGGTTAAGAAGCTTTATTCTTCTCTAGCACTGCAGTTAAGAAGCTCTATTCTTCTCTAACATTGCAGTTAAGAAGCTCTATTATTCTCTAACACTGCAGTTAAGAAGCTCTATTCTTCTCTAACATTGCAGTTAAGAAGCTCTTTTCTTCTCTAGCACTGCATTTAAGAAGCTCTATTCTTCTCTAGCACTGCAGAGTTACCAAGTTCTATTCTTCTCTAGCACTACAGAGTTAAGAAGCTCTAATCTTCTCTAGCATTGCAGAGTTAAGAAGCTCTATTCTTCTCTAGCATTGCAGAGTTAAGAAGCTCTAATCTTCTCTAGCACTGCATAGTTACAAAGCTCTATTCCCCTCCAGTGCTGTGGTTAAGAAGCTTTATTCTTCTCTAGCACTGCAGTTAAGAAGCTCTATTCTTCTCTAACACTGCAGTTAGGAAGCTCTATTCTTCTCTAGCACTGCAGTTAAGAAGCTCTATTCTTCTCTAACACTGCAGTTAAGAAGCTCTTTTCTTCTCTAACACTGCAGTTTAGAAGCTCTATTCTTCTCTAGCACTGCAGAGATACCATGCTCTATTCTTCTCTAGCACTACAGAGTTACCAAGCTCTATTCTTCTCTAGCACTACAGGGTTACCAAGATCTATTCTTCTCTAGCACTACAGAGTTACCATGCTCTATTCTCCTCCAGTGCTGCAGTTAAGAAGCTCTATTCTCCTCCAGTGCTGCAGTGTTACCAAGCTCTATTCTCAGCGCTGGAGGAGAATAGAGCTTTGTAACGCTGTGAGAGGATCCCAAGTAGGTGAAGTTCTCTTGGCTGGCCAGACGTCCTCATTGGAAAGCACGATATTTGGCACAGAGTATAAGGGAGAGGGTACCGGGGTAATTAAGACCCAACTCTAGCTTTTCTTCATCAGGTATGGAGGAAGGAGGATGCCATTCTGAAACATTGTACTTTTTCACTTTGCTACAATAAATGGGGTTACGACCATCCTGTTGAGTTACATGCTTTTACCTTTAAACATGACCTAATATATCACTTTTTTGGTGACATTTAAAAGCTTTAAAGCAAACAAGTCTCAAGCCATTCATGTTACTGTCTTTTGTTCAGAAATTAAGAGGCATTTCTGTCTCTGGGACATAAATATGTATGAGTTTGAAAAAGTTAGAGAAATGTCTTTGTAGAAAATAAAAACATGTGCCAGTGTGAGAATATTCATAAAGCAGGCACTGTTTGAGCACTTTCTAAATCTGTTTACCTCATTAAAACACACTCTTATGCTAGCACTGTCAAATGTGATTCATTTTAAAAAAACAGCATCTTTTTCTTTGTGAAGGCAGCATATGTACAGACCTATTTTGGAACCATTTGTTTACACTTTCTATTATTACAGAAAAATAGGATCTGTGAAATGTAGTCCTTCTGATTCTTTTTTTTTCACAAAGGCAGATATGACTTGGCAGCTGTAGAAATATGTACAAGAGAAGTTTAATGAAGTCACAACAAAATTACCAAGGCCAATTCAGATAAGCACCTGATCGTCCTTGGTTGTTACCAACGCTAATAGGTATCTCAGTTAAAGGATCCATAATACCAAAACAAAAAGAATTCCATTTGGATAGGCATAAAATAAATACAGCACTTGTAAAAAATTTTAAAAAGTTATTTTTGAAGTTTCACTTTTGAATTATATTGATTTCTGTCTGTAGTTATCGTTAATGATAGCAGCCATGTTGTTCAACAGGTCAGATTTAATCCCATTATTTTCTATGGTCTAGTGCAGGGGTTGGCAAAGTGTGGCTCGCAAGCCACTTGCAGCTCTTTAGCCACCTTGTTGTGGCTTAGAGCGCACCACTGAAGCCCCGCCCATGACTGCCAACGGCTCTTCTGATTGGCTGTCGGCAAATCATGTTTTTGAGAGAGTGCGTTCCTCCCTCCTCCAGTGACTCACACAATAGTTGTCGCTGCTAGAGAAGGGAGTGAAATGGCTCCCTCCTAAAAAAGGTTTGCCGACCCCTGGTCTAGTGGATACCTCTATGAGGCAAACTCTAGTAACAGCTGTCCCTAACCTATGCACTAAAAGCCTTCTCTCTATATTCTGTGTAAACAAGAGACATTATCCCACTCCTTACTCCTTGTTGGGCCTTTAAGTGTCCATACCAAGTTATTTACCTGAACATATATATATATATATATATATATAAACATAGAGAATATATTATCTTAAATCCCTATGTAAGGCGCTCTTTACTTCAGTTTCCGTCTGAATGAGATACATTTTCTAAAACTGGGAGTTATTTGACATCATAAGTACTCCAAATTAAAAATAAGCCTTCAGTACTGAAACATTCATAGCTCAAGCAGAAGGTCTGGATCACCTTGTATGGATCCATTGGGGTCATGCTGATACTAGCAAAAATTTAATGTTTTTGGCACTTTAACTGATAACATAAATAGAAAAAATAATCAAATTGTGGTTAAGCACAAGGCCAGGACAAGGTTTCATGTTGCCCTAGGCCAGGAGTCGGCAAACTTTACTATCTAAAGAGCAACTTTGCCCCCTCTTCCACTAAAGAAAAGTAGTCTGGAACCACAAAACATAACAGCTTCGAAACTTTTAAAAGTTTTAATCTTTTTTTAATTTTACCTGTTACAACATCAGAATACAACAAACAGAAGAAAAAAATAATAACACAAATAAAATAATGTATAAATCAAAATTACATCGATAAATAACCTTTATTCTTTTTTTTTTTTTTTTTTTTTTTTTTTTTGCATTTGAAAATCAAGTCAAAAGGGAGCCACAGAAAGGAGGCTGAAGAGCTACATGTAGCTCCAGCACCATGGTTTGCCTACCCCTGCTCTAGGCCCATGAAACCTGGGTCACAGGAAGCGACATGATTGAGGAGCACAGGGGAGAGAGAGCTGCACTATAGCAGAGCTGAGGTGAGCTGGGACTGGGGAAGGGAGGGATGCATCCAGCAGAATAGTGCCCCCCCCCCCCAACAGTATAGGCAGTGTCCTAGGAAACTGCCTACCCTGCCTACCCCCAGGCCCAGTCCTCATTAGCCGAAAGTTGCTATACTGCAGTGATTCTGGTTTAGTGAAGCATAATAAATACCAAATAAGTAACAAATCTTTAGGGATCATTAAGCTTTTGAATCCATATGTGACATGCTTTAATAGCAGCAGCAATGTAATATCATAACAAGATAGATTTTTATTTACTGAAGAACCAGAGTCTGGTGATCAAGGTCCATGTGGAACTCTCTTGTGTATCCACCGGGAGCTGTGTGCTCAGTCATGTCCAAAGCCCTCCCTGATGGTGGTAAAATCAGCTCTTTCAATACATTGTAATGTATACCTCCAAGCACACTATACCTAGCTAACCACTTTTATTATTCATCAAAGTCTGAATTTGCCTTGTGTAGTATCTCCAAGTTTGTTCCTGTCAATACGAATAGGAAGTCGTGAATTCACTTCTCCTTATTCATGAAGAAGCGGACAGCGTCGGATGCTGTCACATGCATAGTGCGCGTAGTCAATCACACTATAGTACAATGAGAAGTCATGCGGAGTGAGGAGAGTTCCTCCAGTGACATCAGTCTCATCAGATCCCACTAACTGTACAAGTGCTGGTCAACGAATTAGAATAATTTGAAATAGTGCAATCA
>WMED01010957.1:0-15502 GCA_019650415.1 Pipa parva | reverse complement strand
TCGGGATGGGAAGTGGAGGGTGTCAGGGAGTGGAGGGGCAGGGCGGAACCATATACACTACTCTGTACCCAGAAGAAGTAGTTTTTGCTGTGGAAATCCTGGCAAATTCCCAGACTTGGCTATCTCTTATCACTGTCAGTTCATGTATCACACCTAAAGCTATCATTTTTATTCCTTTTCAAGCCAAATAAATGTTGTATAGAACCGTTTCTCTTTGATGATTTAGGATTTTTACTCCCCTTTTATGCCTTTAGCTGCGCAAGAAACAGGTCTATGTAGAGGAAGTAGAGAAGCTGCAGCAAGCCCTGTCACAGCTGCAAGCCGCAGGGGATAAACGAGAACAACTGGAGATGCGTCTGCGTACGAGACTGGAGAGGGAGCTGGAGTCGTTAAGAATGCAGCAGGTACTGGGATGTAATGCCTACGCTGTTAGTTAAAAGGAACAATCCAGTCTTCAACAGTTATTTGCCTGCCTAATTACCACTGTTAAATTAATTAATTTTACAATTCAAGCGATTGACTTATTTCATAGTTTTTAATTTACAGTCACTTTCTTACAAAGGCCCCTCCCTTCTTTTGCGCTCTCTTACATCAGCTGATCAGTTTGGAATCTCTTGCTACAGTTAAAAAGAAACAGTTGTCAACAGCCCTGCGATTTGAAAGGTTAAACACATGCAGAATCCTGATTGGATACTCAGCAATAGCTCTGTGAGGTTATACACCTGCAGCAGGGATGGCAAACCTACGGCACGTGTGCCATCGCCACAGCTGCCTTCAATGCAGGCCGCAGACCCAACCTGACAGTTTTCAGGCAGGATCCACAGCCTACACTGCAGGAGCGCTCGCCCGTTGTGGAGCTCTCCTTCCCTGATACAGGCGCGCTCCTCCCCCAACGTAGGTGCGATGATGTCACTCATCAGTGCTGGCACTTCAGGGGACGGCGCTGGTGAATGACGTCACTTATTCGGCACTCTGTGCCAAAAAGGTTTGCCACCACTGACCTGCAGGATTCTGAGTCTGGTTACTCAGCAGCAGCTCTGAGAGGTTACAGATCTGCAGGATTCTGATTGGTTATTCAGCAGCAGCTCTGTGAGGTTACAGATCTGCAGGATTCTGATTGATTATTCGGCAGAAGGTCTGGGAGGTTATACACCTACAGGATTCTGATTGGTTAATCAGCAGCAGCTCTGTGAAGTTGCACACCTCTTGGATCCCGATTGGTAACTCAGAATTCACAAGCCTTTCATTCATTTCAGACCTGTTTCCAAACTAAACTGCTGAACAGAAATTAGGAGGATCTGACTGTAATTTGTAAAGGAATGAAATTAGGAAATTATATGTACTGTAAAACATTAATCTAATAAAACCTTCATCTAACAATGACAAATTGACAGGCAAATAACCGTTCCTTTAATGTGAATATTATGAACTGACCTGTGACTTATTTAGCTAGAAAAACATTTGTAAAGGGGATGTTTTTCAGAATTTAAACTTACATATTTGTAGGGGCATTTAACCACTTGCCTGAAAAATAAAAACTACTTTGCAGATGATATTGCCACTTTTAAGGGGTATATTCATCGTGCCTGCAAGTTGGTGAACATCTCATTTTTTTGCCAGAAATGAACAGCTTTATAGTAAAAACAGCAAACTGCAGAATTTTTTTTACAAAAAAAAAATTTTGTTTAGTTTCCTTGAAAAAGAATGTGAAAAACAAATTGTTCTCTTGATTATGAGTCGCCGTTTGTATAATGGAAACTTGGTGCTGATATATAAATCAGTACAGAGGGGTTTTTTTCCAGCCGTAAGATAAAAGGCTCCGTTAAGTGCAGAACAGAATGAAATCTAAAGCTGGAATGACAGTAATGTATTTCTCATACAGTATAGGAAATAAAGTCTCTAGGCTGATTTTGGTGTAGGCTGCGGATAATCTTGATTTGCCTTGGTACATAGAAGCCTAAAACATAACCGTACCGGGTAATGCTGTTTGTAGGATAGAGTTTGGAAGGGAAATTTTAAGAGCAATGTAAAACCAACATTTAGTGCTGACGAGTATCTGGGTTTCTATGGCAACTACAGTGAGGTTATATTTAGGAGAGAACTAATCGTTAGGATGCTAAGGTTTTCTGAAGGGTATTCTTAGTAAGAGCGTTACAGCATTAAGCCTGTTATTTTCCTGCGGCGTGCCATGTAATTAGTTAGACTGTACCGATTAAAAATATATACAGAGATACCCAGCAGCCATTATTGGCAAAAACTACAGTAAATGACTATAGTTACTCCCAGTTCTAAATTCTTCTTACTAGAAGGTCATTTGGAAAATTTTTTTCATGCCCCAACTAAATAAATATTTAAAAAAAATAACAGTAAAAATTATGTTTATGCAATAGCAAATAATGTTTATCGGATAATTATCTTAGGATTTGTCTACAAGCAGAGAGTTCAGATATTCACTCCTAACTCTTGCATCGTTGGTGGTGAACATTTTCGCGCCTGCCCCCAAAGTGCGGCACTGATGAGTGACGTCATTGCACCTGCATCGGGGCAGAGCTCTGGCCGCAACTATCCTTCCTAGATCCCCTCAACGAGCGAGCGCTCCTTCAGTGTAAGCTGCAGAACCGACCTGAAAACTGTTAGGTCTGGTCCATGACCTATGCTGAAGAAGTGCGCACTTGCTGGGAGGACATAGGATAGCGGTTAGAGCAGCGGTAGCATTCGTGCCATAGGTTGGCCACCACTGTCCTACATCATGTACGATTTTGCAGTTACTTTGCTAGTAAATTGTAAATTAGGCTGTTTTGTAGTGCTCTGTAAAAGCCAGTCTGTCCCATGATATACAAGAGAGTACCATGATTTTCTCAACTCTCCCTTTGCCTTTCTTGCAGCGCCAAACAAACTGCCAGACACCCACCAGCCAGGACTACAATGCTCCAGCACTGATGGACCTATTACGGAAAAAGGAAGAGACTATCTTGGCTCTGGAAGCTGATACAACCAAGTGGGAGCAGAAGTACCTGGAGGAGAGTGCAATGAGGCAGTTTGCAATGGATGCGGCTGCCACAGCGGCTGCTCAGCGGTAAGTGCGTGGAGGGATTAATTTTTGGTCCTTGGTTTAAATTCTTGAGCAGTAAATAGAGTACTAAACAGAGTTAAATGACCAGAGTACAGGCTTACCACCAACTGTTCTAGAACTGTAACTCCCAGTATCTTCCCTCTGATTAAAGAACTAAAGTTACAATAACTGTTAGTCCAATAAACAAAGGTATCACCAAGTATTGCAATACAAAATTAATTACATTAAAATACTGCCTAAAGTGTTAGCACTATAAAATACCATAAATAATTGTATAAAAATCAAAAAGAATAATCCTGTATTTCTCCTTGTTAATTCTTTAATGCATTTAAGGGCGACGCATTAAAACCAAGGTTGTTTTTCCTCATGTAAACAGCAGCTCCCAGAATCCCAGGACTGCATTTATTTCTAAGCCTACAGGAGGAAATGGGCGGCTTTAACGATCCATTTACTTTTTATAATCTCAGCAGACCTTGCAGTTGTGCCATTTCCCTGAACATCTGTCACTTGATGAGAAATATCTCAGCAGGGAGCTACCCAGAACACATTAGGGGAAAGTGGAGAAGCGGAAGGGAACAGCACTAAACCAAAAATATATGTTAAATTTAACCTTGACTAAGCTAAACTCAAACTGTGTCTTCCTCGACCTCTTCTGTAGTGAGCCATTTTCTGCCACATTCAGGAAATTCTCTTATGTTACTGGCAGAGGAGATCTTAAAAGGACAGTAATGACTCAACCTGTATACAGTATACCTAGATCCAAATGTCAGTCATTACATGTCACTCAGGAAAAGCAGTACATGGCATCCATTTTGTGATTTTAGAACCTCCCCCAAAACCTGTGTTCTTGACACTGCTTGCTTGGGGGACTGGGTCAAAATAGAGTGACTTGAAAGTCAAGGCATTGCAATTAAATAAATGAAGCATATGGTTCCATCACAATATAAAATATGCTGAAGATCAAATCAATATTATTCCTGCAGACCCATGCTAAAGTTGTTAAAGAAAATCTGCATCTATTATTTTATACTTATTCAGCTTCAAAAGCACAAGCAACTCTATCGTCAAATCAAAATATAGCTGTAAATATCATCCCTTTCTCCAGTTATATTTAATATTATAATGTAAATACAATACTGTGGAAATGTACTAATACATACATGCCAGTGCAGACTTTAAGAGGTTTTATTACCTTCCAGGCTCTATATTTCAAATATTTTCGTTTTTTTAACTAGGAGTATATTCACAGTAAAGTATTAAATCCATTAACATTCTGCAAAACTTTAAAAAAAAAAAAAAAAGTTTCTATTAAAGAAATGGTCTGGTCCCTTTAACACCAAAAACCTTCAAATTATCCATTGTGCAAGGCCTGTAATAGATTAGTTCAGATGTGCACTGAAAGGCTGCAGAGAATTCAGTGGAATCACAACACATTAATAACATACCCTGCCGCATTGAGAAAATTCTATTCATAGTTGTGTCTAACTTGAGAGGGGAAAAAACCCAACAATTCAAGTATAATATTTTGTTTGATTGAAAGAGAATCAAACATTAGATGAGTTCTTAATTTACTGCCCTATACTTCTAAATGTATTTGACAGATATATATTCAGATATTTTGTTTTAGTTTATTTTGCCTCAGTCCCTAAGTGTTACACACCTACAGGAGCCAGGGTACACTGAGCATGTGCCAGTGTGTTTAGTTCAGAATAAAATGGAGAGGCAGAGGCTACAACTGTGTAGGAATGGGCTCTCACTTTAATAGGGCTACTACTGTAATAAAGATATATTTGGGAATGTGAAATCAGACCTTTGCATCAAATTGACCAGTTCTAGGCAAAAATATTATTAGGCTTTACTTTAAAGAGAACCGTGACACTCACTAAACGCACACGTTTGTCAAGTATATTATAGTAAATAACTATTTATATATATTAAAATAGTAGTAATTATTCTTAGAAATAATATTTAATATATATGAAAACATAATGACACACAATGATCTAATTCAGCAGTGATAGTTGTCAAAGCACATACTTAGCCTTGGTCAAAGCCTGGAAATTATAGTGGCCTCATACCAAATGGTTGGTGGGGGGGGGCAGGGCTTAATGACATAATTTAAGTCAGCGGTTCTCAACCTACCTTTAGCCACGACCCCCCATGATGACATCATCACGACGAACGTAAGTGTATGTCGGCAGACTGCCTGTAGAGTAATAGATGAGCAGCATGTTCCAATGGTCGTAGATGACCCCTGTGAATGCATTGTTCTTTCTGCAGAGGGGTTGCGACCCACAGGTTGACAACCGCTGATTTAGGTCATTGTGAGAGCAGAGCTACATTGGTATTAACCACTCCCCTGGGTTTGGGGCCTAAAGGAGCTGGAGAGGGAGGGGTGGAGTTTGGGCTGAGCAGGGACTACTGTTTTTAGATCAGATGTGGAGAGCTTGGTGGTTCCCCCAGGTCAACCTGCCAAGTTGCCAGGTTTGGCAGTGGTCATTGGTGATTTTAGTGCCAGAAAATGAGTCCTACCAAAGGAAAGACTAGTCCATACTGTTTGTACAGCCAGGAGGGCTCCTCATTGGTGTGCTTCTATAGCAATGGAACAGACTCTTGCACTTCTTGGTTACTTTGCCTTTCACATGGTGCAGAGATTTGCGTTTGCTGGCTCTGCTTTCTGCTCTGTTAGGCCAGGTTCACACCAGTGCAAATACGCTGGCGCATATGTGCGTAAACGCTTCATGCCATGTATTTCCCTAGTGTACAGATGCGAAGAATGCGAGCAGATAGAAGGAAGCAGGACCGCCAAAGGAGCATTCACACTGCGTCAGGTAAATACAATAGAATTTGCCGGCGTATTTTTAGGACACGCTTTTCTAAAATCACAGCTCATAAATGCGCTTCTGTGAACCTGGCCTTATTCAATTGAATTTGTTCCATCAGGTTTTCTGTAAAGGGCTAAAGTCAACCTAGAATCCCCCCTCTTTAAATATTAAATCATTTTTGTAAACCAAGATAAAAATGACTGTTCATTTTACTTCATATATACAGTTTTCATTAAAATTCAGATTTCTAAAAGTACCTTTTTTTGTTTGTTTGTTGATTTCTGTATCTGCTGGCTTCTACTCTCAGAACTAAGTACTCTTGCAGCCAAGTGACCTTACACCCAATTTCCATAGAAGTCAATGAGGTGAATCTGTCCAGCATGTCAGGGCTCACTTGCATTTATCTTGAATAAGAAAGTATATACTGCCAAAGCTATATCAAAAAGATTAGCAATATATAAAGTAAATCTGACTCCTGGATATGATATTGTCCTTCCCCCAAACAAGCCTGTAATATATGCATTAATTAGCTGAGAACAGATAAACCTTTACATTTCTTTCCCCCACTGCAGATGTCAAGCTGACAAGCCTAGAGATCTCTAATTCAGACTTTTCTCCCTTTGTTTGGGAGATCCATTTATATGCTACTTGAGTTGATCCTTACCACAACTTTATTTCCCCACTCATCTCTGTGAAGGTGCATGAGAATTCAGTTGCAATGCAACCACTATCTGATCAGTTCAATACATTTGTACATCATTTCATCCAGAATATTTGCACAGTCACGTATTACTGTTGATGGAACGGTTTCTCTCAGTCATTTTTCCAAACGCAATCAGTGGTCCGATGTGTGAAAAGACCTATGTCCCAATAAATTTCTTGATTTTTTTTTTTTTTTTTTTTAATTAGTGACACAACAATAATAAACCACTCAAGAAATGGGAGTCACAATGATAACTCACTGGAGATCCGAACATGGCAAGAGGAAGAGGAGATTATACAAGGCAATAGGAAGTTCCAAGATATGGAGCTCACGTAAGTCCCAACTATCCTTAGATTTTTTTGATTTGTTATAGACTAAAGCAAGGGGGTTTGGCAGATGTGGCTGCACTCCGTATGTATGTATAATTTTATTTATAAAGCGCCACAAATTTATGCAGCACTGTACAATTCAGCAATACAAATATTATACAGACATGGGAAAAGTACATTACACATCCTGTACAACTCCTGATGAAGGACTACAGTTCCGAAACGCGTCGAGTTGTGGAGGAAGCCAAGTAAAGCAGTCCAGGACCACTAAAGACTGATCCAAAAATGGTAGTACCCCCACAGATACATTTTTTTATAAAGAGGCGATACAGCCGTTTTAAGTGTTTTCTCACAAACGTTTGTGAGCATATTTTATTGGTTTTAAGTTGCATCATATTAAAAGTATATTTGTACAATGGTACACCTTTGATTTTTGAATAATCAGAAGTGGTTAATGGTTTGAGAGGATTAAGCCAGAAGTGAGCCTTTGGATAACAGAAATTTCCACATGTGTGACACAATAAGCCTAGAACTGTTTATTTACTGAAGAGGGTTGCAATTTGAGAGGAGTGAACCAGGAGTGAGCCTTTGGAACAGATGACTACATAAGTGTGGAGTTACAAGTTATGATTTGACTACTATCTGATAAAGCACTATATAGTGCATTCTGTTGCGCTTTTCCACAGAGTGTTGTTTTACACATTACAAGTATAATATCACAAGAATACATAACTTTAAGTGCTAGGTTGTGGCTGACACAAGAGGTTGGAGGTCCCTGTCCCATAGAGCTTACAATCTAAATGGGAGGAAAAATACATACAAAGATAGAAGGGTAATAGCACTCTGTGCTAAAGTTTCTCTACTGTTGGTTTAGTCCTATGTGCAAGCTTCCATAGATTACGGTAATCTGTGACCACCACTGTTGTTCTCTAATCATTCTGCACTCTTTTCTACAGTGTCTGATATTTTGATTTAGAAATACATTTCCATTCACTTTGTAGGGCTTTCTGAATTCAGTCGTGAATATGCATTGCGTATATATGTTTATGGAACCGGATAATAATGCCTATAATCAGTAGAAAGATTAATAGTTATGAAAACTGGGATGTCAAACCTAATATATATAGCCAAATTACTCCATAGGAACAAAATGTCATGCCAATATAAATGTTTAAATCTATGGAGCACATTTATACATGCTTGTTGTTATATGTAATGTGAAATTTAGCACATAATAATTAAGATCGATTGTTAAGGTATACATATCTAATGATTGATATTGCATTGGCTGAAATATCTAAATATCTTGTGTATGTGTGTGTGTGTGTATATATATATATATGTATATATATATATATATATATATATATATATATATATATATATATATATATATATATATATATAGATATATATATATATATAGATAGATAGATATACATACACACACTAGCTGGTATATTTAAGGAATACAGCCAAATATTGCATTAAATCATTGTCTGTTAACATTTTTATAAGAATTAGAGATTATTTTTTTGAGTTGTGTAATCCCCCAAAAAGTAATAGATATAATAGGGTACTGCTTAGGGTTGAATAGCCCTTGAAAAGTCTCAAACAACAAATAGTAAAATGTTTCTCAGTGGATATTAAAGGGCAATAAAGAACACAAAGAGTCTAGTTCTGTGACTACAAGCTACAGGATTGTTGTGGTTCCAGTCCTATTCTGTTTCTGTACAGTACAAGTGCTGTTAAGCTGTACCAGTTACATATGGTTTAATTTATATAATTTATATATTTATTTATTATTCATATATGTCATATCACTATATTGGCTTATTATGTTTTGCTCCTGAAATTTCACTGATTTGTATGTTCTGTACTTATCCAGTGACAAATAAATCTAATCTAATCTATGTCTGATTATAATTGTACAGTGGTGTCTATTTCAATCAAACACAAAATGTTTTTATCCAGGATTGACAGTCCATATTTACCGAGCCCTCGTAATTTCATATCTTCCATTCAGTATGTAAATGATTCGGATATATGTACCACCAAAATTGTATGGGTTAAAGCCTTTGACCTTTAAATAGCTGTAAAATGTTAATAGCAACACTACAAGTCAGCAGTTATTCATGGAACTGGAGAATGCATCCAAAGGGTTTCTAATTTCAATAACTATGTCCATTTGTGTGGTGTGAAATTATGTTTGGAGCAAACCTGACCTTGTGCTAGTTGAAATTTTCTCACCTGTCATTTTACTTATAGGATAATCTAAGTGTTCACAACTTATAATGTATATCCACTCTTTGCTGGGTGTTGCAGATGATAGCATCAACACAAAGTTTTTACTGTGCTCAGTAGATTAGCATGCTTACCCATACAGCCCTACCTTCCCACAAACTGGAATCTTATTTTTGCAAAGGGATGACTGCCAGTGGCCCAGATGCTGATTAATCACCCCTTTAATAAATCAGATATTCTGTCAAATCTCCATTCTATTTTTATTTTATTTATTTTTGCATTTTAATGATTGAATTTTATTTACCCTGACAGAATAAAAAATCTACATGCAAAAATAATTGAGCAGGACGCCATGATTAAAGTCCTTCACCAGCGTTCCCGAAAGGACCCCGGAAAGAATGACACCTCCAGCTTACGACCTGCTCGCTCTGTACCGTCTATTGCTGCAGTGACATTAACAACCACAAACACTGGGACGCACTCTCGGCAGACATCCCTGACCAGCAGTCAGATAGCAGAGGAGAAGAAGGAAGAGAAAAGCCACAAGGGGAGTGTGGGTGAGTATCAATACTAAACATTTTTAACTTTCGAATTACTCTGTAAACCATTTAGCAGTTGTGAGTTGTCATGTCCTGGTTTGCTGTGGATTTGGCATACTGCATTTCCGTCCCAGCAAGGCTTAAAACAATGTGAGAAATTCGGTGTATAGATGACTTTTTTTCTATTTTTATATCAGACAGAGATGATATACATTCTGGAATACCAGCTGTACAACTCGCACAGTATTATCCACCTCTAATATCATGAAGTTGACTTATTTCTAGGTCTTCACCAGGGCAAAGAGCATCATGAAATTCCATCACCTTCCTTGCTACGATCCCCTCCATCTCTGTCTTTGCCACCCCCGACTCCACCTGTGACGGCATCGCATGCAAAAACAGGGAGCAAAGACAATAGCACCCAAACAGACAAGAGTCCAGAGCTGTTTTGGCCAAGTAGCGCTTCCTTCCCAGGCAGGGGCCGCATAAACATGACCCCATCAAGCAGTCCCTTGTTACGGCATGCTGCATGCAAAGCCAATGAAAAGCCAGGTAAGATTATGGGCTAGTCGTAGATAAACACTCTTTTATAAACTCAAGAACTATCTTGGTACCTTGTAATTTCTGTAGTCCAGTGTCCAACATGGTACTGTCTGTTTTATTTGTCCTGCTATCACTTGCTACTTCAAGTGTGATGCTACATTAGGCAGCTCTATTGTAGGGTAAAAACTACCTAGAACAGTTCTTCATTGACATTAATATCCATATAGTTGTGATCGAACCACTTGAAACTGTCTTTTGGTCTGCTAGTGGTTATAATCAATTGAAGTCAGTATGGGGCAGTTGTGACTGTGACAATATTTCCATAGTAAAGTCGGGACTGCAACAATATTCTCATTATAAAATGCGACTGTGACAGTAGCAGTCTATTGCGACTGTCTGGCGAATTCACACCTTTACGCAACAATTTGGACTTTAGTCAATAACCCCCGAAGACAGCTGAGGAGCAAGGTAAGTGAATAAGCAAGTGAGAGGACGAATGAAGGCTAAGAGAGAGAAATATTTATATGGGGTTGAAAGAGAGAGGTGAATTATGGTTTTGTAATACTAGGAGGATACTTTTTACACTGTGGAGTGTCAACAAGATTGAAGATGACAAAACAACACAAGTCTGGGTGGAAGAGCAGCAAGAGGTTTTGTCTATAGTTGGTTGATGAGCAAAGTCAGTTGATGCCTTGTGATTCTTTCTCCTGCATCCCTCCAATAGTGGGACTAGAGGGGAAACAAGTAGGGACAGGCCTTATCATAAAGCAAGTACCCCGGCCTGTGCAGAGAATCACCTAAGGTGCACAAATGTAAACTAAAATGGCAAATACTGTAAGATGTGAAGACTGTGGCTGAGGAGACAGAATAATAATAGAACTACTACAGAAGGGGAGGTTATGGCTGGCATGTATATAGACTGCTAGTGATTTACTGTTTCTGGTCTTGTTTCCATGTATTCTACTGCATCGCCTGATGGAAACATGTCTTCCTCTGGGAAAATAAAAGAAGTTAGATGTATAAGGAAGCAGGATGGGTGGGGGTCACAGTTAGGGAAATGGTACAGAGGAGTAAGAGGAAGTGAAATATGTGGGATCAGAGGAGAAAGATGAGGGCTGATAATGTTCTATAGGGGTTTAGAGAGAGAGAAAGTAAGATAACTGGAGGAAGATGGCAGTGTAATTGACTGGAGTACAAACAAGACATAGTGCTACCATTAAAATCAAGTTGGTAAGCTTAAATTATCTGTTTAAATGTTTATTCTAAAAGTACAATCTGAATTTGTTGTGTAATATGGTGATATTCCCAGGAATACAATATCACTCTGTCCAAATAATGAGCAGTTTGCATTGATCACATACTAAGGTTAAAATAATAATATAATTGATGTTGTTATTAGTTTAGATAACTTGGTTAAGATCATATTTTTGTCTTTGTTCACCAGACAGTTCCCCTGTTTTTGGCAAGACTCTGGAGCTTCGAAACCGGGTTGGCTGTATTACCCACAAGAACGACTTTCCAGAAGCAGAAAACACCGAAGTACTTATTTAAAGACTTTTATTATATGAATGCCCTCTCTCAAATATGATGGACCCAAATGGACTAGTAATGTAAGGGCAGGTCATTATTTTATGTGTAAGACTAGGCCAGTGGTGGCCAACCTTTTGAGCTCGGTGTGTCAAAATTCATCCAAAAAACAGAGCATAAAATCAGGTAGTGTGTCACTTTGAAAAAAATCTATAATTATTTGAAGGCAGGGCAACTCTCCTACTGAGAGTGCTGCAGGAAAGGCACCATGATGCTTGTCAGCAAAAAACGTCTCAGCGTGTCACCTCTGAGACGCATGTCATAGGTTAGCCATCACTGGACTAGGCGGTGGGAAATGCATAAAGCAATGAGATATGAAGAGATTTGTTCTGATAACCTTGAAAGGTCACCGAATCCAGTCAAGGAGAAGACAAGGACTTAATTTTTTCCCATTGTATGGGTTTTAATAATTTGCATGGAATTTTATATTTCTGTCCTGTGTCAACATTTCAAGTTTGTATTAAGTTGATCATTAAATGAGGCCAAAATGCCTGTAATTCAGGATGTTTTTGTACGTCTTCAACTGTGAGGATATCGGCTGTCCCAAATAGAGAGGAGGATCGCTGAATTAATCTCAAAGTGCGGCTCGGATTGCATCTCCCAAGCTAGATGTGGCTCTGAGTGCATCTGCCAAGCCTCACCCATGACCTCCAACGCCTCTTCTGATTGGCCATCGGCAGGTCATGTGATCGGGAGAGTGCGCTCCTCCCCCTTTGTGGCTCAGAAAAAAAATGTCACTGGTGGAGATGGGAGCGAAATGGCTCCCTCCTCTACAAAATTGGCCGACTTTAACGTTGCACTAACCAAAGGGGAACTAGCAGTTTAAAAGATGGAAGCAAGTTAATCTGCACAGGGTACTTTAGTTTTTCCACATATTTGTTTTTTTTAACGTAAGTGGGACCGGCCCACACTGCCAAGAATAATGTCATCACCTGTTACAATTAAACAGTACCCTTCAGGAAAACCTCAATCATAATGATTGTCGGCTAACTTATCAATTACAATCAATTATTATGATAATTATCAAACCTGCTAAGCAGTAACTTTTTATCAAAGCATCTGTGAGATAAGGATAGTGTGTCTTCTTTCAAAAAAAACAATAAGAATCCATAACTTGCTTGTAAAATGTCACTTTGAGACTAAATTGCACTAGATGGAGAGTTGAGTGCCTTAAGGTATTGGAGCTTGTTAATATGCTTACTTTTTCCCAGGTGATATTCATTGACAAATCAAAGCCAAATTATTTCTTTAAGAAAGTGATTGCTCTATATTTATTAACATAGCAATCTTATGATTCTTTTCACAAGACTAATGTTTCTTAATAAACATGGCCTAACGTGTATCTAACATGATCCATGCACTGTTGAAAGATGCACCATTGCCTCTGAATTAATGTGTATAATACATGTTTATGTTGTGTTTTCCATGTTTATAGCTGACAAAGTTCATAAACATTGTACACATTTTAGAAAACATCTAAATTTCTGTAACACTTTCATTTCACAATTCATTATCATCTGCGCTGATTAGGTTGTTCAGTGCACCTGCCGCAGAGCCCAATCAGATTTGAGCAAATGAACCAATGCAGGAATAAACAGGCTGGACTTACAGGCGTAAAATGGAATTATTTTGAAAGTTAATGCAATAGGAATGTGTAACTGTATTATCAATTGAAATAATTTTGCATTGTAACTTAGAGCTCAACAAGTTTTCCTTCATGTTCATAATACGAACCTTGATCATAATGAGGGGATTAGTGTCTTTTTAATTGCATTACTGCCTAACATGGCTGATGTTTTGTTGAACTGCACAAATGTCTAGCATAGCCTACGTTTTATCAAACTGTAGGATCATCTTTGGGTATTCCTGTGAGTTTGGTATTGTTTTAAGAATCACTTTTTTTATTATATATGTATACCAAACATACGTGTACATAATGTCTAACTCTAAAGTATTCTGGGGGATCTTCCTGTACCCCCCTGGTGTTACCTGATTCTGGGGACCTCTCTGTAAAGAACATGACAGTACCAGGGTCAGCTTTACAATGAAGAGAGCCTTGGAGATAATCTCCCTGTTTCCTTAACCCGTGCCTACCTGTGTCACACTCTCATCACTGGATCTTTAAAACAAGAACTTCCTTTATTTCATGTACTTCATGGGATAGGATTTTCTCTCAGCTTTTTATTTAACTTTCATGTGTACTTTTTGTTGTTGGCAAGCTGTACTTTAATGAATGGAAGGAGTAAGGTCAGGGTAAATCGGGAACAATTGATGTTTGAAATGATTGAGATAGCTGCTAAGCAAATGAGATCCGGTGCAGATGAAAGGGACTTGGTGGAGCTGCATGCCTTTCATACAAGGGAACGCATGGAGGATTCAGGCATCTGTCAATGACAAAGACTGGGGAAGCATACACAAGGGAAGGATAATGTTTCTGAGCCATAGCCAGTTGGCTCAGCTGTACTTGTGAATGTATAAACTCCAGTTCCCCAGCAGTCGGCCCATAGAATTTGCGTCAGGACACATTGGAATTAAGAGGACCCTGCTGGCACACAAATAAATCATACCGGATGAAAGTTGGATGCACCTCAAATAAATGATGCTGTCATCAAAATAAAAAGGTAGTGAGGTAATGACCCCCCCTGTGTCTAGGAACAGTGATCATGGTCTTGTTTAATAGGCTAACAATTTGACATTCTGCTAAACACTCACTTATTCATAAATATGGGTTTGGATTAGGTATCTGTGAGTCTTAGTTTTCTGATAATAAATATTAACCAAACTGTGTTCAGTGGAAAGGGATGCGCTTATGAACTTATTAATGTGAATACAAGTGTGATGATAAAACAAAACAAAGTCCCAAGTGAAAAAATCAACAATTCTTTCTTCAACACAAAATCTTCCAAAACTTCAAAACAATGTTTCTAACAATCTTCTGATGCAGCTCCTCTTCAGGGGTACACGCTGATTACCCCTAATGCCAAGTTCGTAAATATAAATTCTGAGGAGGAAGCGCAAAAAGTGCACTATAGTGCTTTATCCTTAAATAATAATATGATAGTGTAAAGTAAAAAAGCACCACTACAAGCCAGTGTGCGGATGTGCATAATGGAAAATAATAGTGACAACACCCAATACAAGTGTAAACAGGTCACACAGGTGATCTCTATATGCTCACCAGAAATCAGCCATTTCTGCGCCTTATGTAACACCAATGGTCAAGGGATCGCTGTTGCAGACACCAAACTCGACAACACCAAGTCAGTTCATTTTTCAAAAATTACGTTCATTTATTTCCAAAAACAAAAATGATAAAAGCGTGGTTTCAGTATATCTTATAAAAGGTTAAAAACAGACAGCAGTTTTTGTAACTGTTATAAGTACAAGCCCTTCTAAGGTCACACACACTATGGCAAAGTTTCACATCCAAAATGGAGTTAATTCCACCTCTACGCGAGATTCTGTGGCTTCATCAGGAGTTTTATATCCAACTCCTGATGAAGCCACAGAGACTCGCGTAGAAGTGGTGAAACGCGTTGAGGCTACGCAATTGGGAACAAACAGGTACTGCATATATTTTATAAAACGCTTATCCAGCATTTTTTCATCTACATATGCATTATATAGTACCTGTTTGTTTTCCCCTTTTTTTGGTGGTT
>WMED01010956.1:0-15503 GCA_019650415.1 Pipa parva | reverse complement strand
TGCTCACCCCCCTCCTTTTCTCTCTCCTTACCTAGCTCCTCTGTTGCTCAGCTGTCTGTGTTGAGCACTATAGCAGTTTCCTCTCCCCAGCAATGATTAAACTTCCTGTCGCTCACAGGAAGTTACATTAATGCTGGGGGAGGAATGCTGTAGAGCAGCGTTACAGCACAGACAGCCGGGCATACGGTTTTACTTGTATGTATAATTTTATTTATAAAGCGCAACAAATTTATGCAGCGCTGTACAATTCAGCGATACATGGAAGTACCATCCCAAATGCTATTTATTTTTAAATCGCATAGGAAATTATGCCAGTGTGAACGCTCCGCCATTTTTTCACCATTTGCTTTAAAAAAAAAAAAATAGAAATTTTGCTCTTGTGAACCCTGCCTCAGTGTCTCTGTCCACCTGTGTACAAGCCAAAGAGCTCCTTCCCTGCTTCAGAGTAGCAATACAGTTGAAACCATAAATTTATATAAATAGACACATATGCCTGTTTTTCTCACTATCTGAAAAGAAATCAGAATAAACTTCACCCATTTTAGTTCGGAAAGGATTATCAAAATTATTTATATTTGCCAAATGTCAGAATAATGAGGGAGAATTTTTTTTTAAAGGCATTTTTAATACTTTCTGCAAAGTCAAAAGTTTACATAAATTTCATTAATATTTGGTAGAATTGCCCTTAAACTGTATGATTTGGGCCAAATGTTTTGGATATCCTTCCACAAGCTTCTCACAATAGTTGGTAGGAATTTTGACCCATTCTTCCTAACAAAACTGGTGTAACTGAGCCATGGTTGTAGGTCTCCTTGCTTGTGACCTGCCTTTTCAACTTTGCCCATAAATTTTCAATAGGATTGAGATCAAGGCTTTGTGATGGCCACTCCAAAACATTGACTTGGTTATTCTTAAGCCACTTTGTAAACAGTTTGGCAGTATGCTTTGGGTTATTGTCCATTTGGAAGACCCATTTCCCCCCCAAGCTTTAACTTCCTGGCTGATGTCTTGAGATGTTGCTTCAGTATTGCCAAATCTTCTTTTCTCATGATGTCATCTATTTTGTGAAGTGCACCAGTCCCTCCTGCAGCAAATAACCCCACAACATGATGCTGCCACCCCCGTGTTTCACAGTTGGGTTGGGATTAACTAATTAACATCACCAGAGGAAGGAATTATCCTGCTTTTGCACCTGTTCTGTAAGCTATTTCATGTATCCTGCTTCAAGTTCTGTTCAGTTCCAGGTCTGCCTTAAAGGGATCTGCTCCTTATAGTGTCAGCTCTTCAGTAAGTCTCTTTACAGGTTATACCTTCAGCTTTTGTCAAGTTCAGCACCAGCCAGTTTGCAGCATCTGACCCTATCCTTGTTCCTGAGCTGTGTCCGTGCAATGTCTACCCTGTTTCTGAGCTGCTACTAATGGGTGCTGTGCGTTACAGTTCAGTGTGTGCACAGGATTGCTGTAAGTGACTTTTCTGTTATTCTTTACTACTATGCTTTCTACGTTATAGTTCTAATATTCCAAGTATCTGTCTGAGTTCCATGTGAGTCTATCTAGCTGCCACCAGTGGGAGATTACTTTGAGGGCCATGATCTGGAAGGTGCCTGCCGCAAAGGCCATATCCCCTTGCGGAGGCTTCAGGGTGAAGACCTGGCCCTCTTTAGACTCTACGCCTTGATGTTAGCCTGTGCCAACTCCCGCTGTGGTATTGAGAATCCACTGTCGCTCCCTTTGCACCTTGCACCTGTACCTGAGTCTACACCTGTTCCTGTACCTGCACCTGTCTTTACACCTGGCACTAACTAGTGGGGTACCACCTTGTCTAGTCTAGTCCATGTCTAGTACGCCTTGTGGTGTAATGGGTCCTGGGTTCACTTCTGTTCCCCTACGGCATCCCAGTTCCCATGGTAACACCATGTTTGTGTTTCCTGCAATGTCTGTTTTTTCCAGTAGTGTTCTTATTTATCTTGAATCCATTTAAAGAGGGTTGTTCTTTGAAATGTCTGGCCCAGTCCAGTCTTAGCCTTTCCCGTTATAGTAGCTAAATAATGTTTAGCAGTGGTCCCCAACCTTTTCTGGAACAGGGACCTGTTCCCTGGTTCCCCAAGCCAGCAAAGGTTCTATGGACGTTTCCAAACATGTTGCTGTCCGCATGATGACGATGTGCTTCCTGTGCACACAGCACCACCATGTGGCCCACTAGCAAGGGACCCACGCACCAGCAGTAGTGCGGCCTGGCATTTGGGAATCCCTAATGTATAGCACTTGTTCAATAAACAATGCCACCTGTGGAATGGAAAGACTTATTGCAGCTCTAACTAATGTCAAATTATTCTTTCAAAAAATTTTAAGATATCTAGAAAGTCTGATATTTTAATATAGAAGAACATTGCAGTATTCCAAGCAGGATATGATGTGAGCATGCATGAGGGTGTTGGCATTGAGCGACAGAGAAAGGAGCAGAGTAAAAAATCACCCCAAGGCAATGTACTTTTCAGTTCTTGGATCTACCCAGGGAAAATGATCAAATGTTATTAAAGAATATGCACTTATTTCCTATTTAGGTGAAACTGGTTACTAAAGATAAAGTGAAAAGATGAACTTTTTGTGGGGAGAGCTCACTTTGTCAAATTTCTGTGAAATTATCTTCTCACTGTGTTCTGGTATGTTTCTAAACATAGCAATCTTTGTGAATAGGGCCCTTGGGTTTAGCTTCTCCAGTTGGCTTGAGATGGCACAGTCTGACACTGATTACATTCTGTATTAATTGATGTTCATACTCTGAACATCTGAGTTTGCTTGCTTGAAGCCTATGCTTATTTATTACATGCAGCTAGATTATTTGTATTTTATTACACAAAATGAGAAAAATCAAATATGAAAATTCACAGAATTCCAAGTTTTTTTTAAGGAAATAACTTTTGCTGCTGTCATTATTGCGAACATAACATTGGTTCCTGTGGAACTGCTAGAATATTTTATCTGCCAGCTCTAGGATTTTATTCGTGTAACGACGTGGAAAAATATGGGAAATTTTTTATTTTGCCTTTTTAGTTTTACATTTTCTGCAATAGACACGTAGAAAAAAATTCTAGTAGGTCATATTTTTTAGTTGAGCAAAGTCATGGCCTGATGGCTGATTCATATTCCTTGTTTATAAGCAGTGTCCATTCTTTTTTTTTTTATTGATGCTTAGTTTTCTGATGGGCCACATTTTCATGTTGAACATATACACCTTCTTTGATTGCTATGGGGTACTAGACATCAGTAAACGATTACCTCTGTTGATCAGATTCCCTGAGAGTCAGTAAATGCATTATTCACCATATGACATTGTTGCTTGTGTTCTGTAATAAAGATTCCACATAGTTTGTGGTATCTGCTTGTCCTTGCTGACAATAAACACACTATTGCTTACACTTGCTATGTTGGTTTTAGTTGGTGGTAATTGTATCTTTAAGAATAAAATGTATAGGGAGAAGTCAAGACAAAACACAGAAAATTGTGAGAAACTACTTATAATCATAGGGAATAACTAGCAAGCATTTTATATGTGTATTAATCTGTGACCATTTTGTGGAAAAATGCCAAGATTCAGTGAGTAGCAGATTTAGCCATGTGGAGTTGAGGTCCTGTTATGGATTCCATCCAGAGCATCATCTCCATGGAGTTAGTATGTTCTCTCTATGCTTGGCAGACTTTCTCAGGATTCTGAAGTTCCCCCCTACCAACCCCCATAGTTCATAAACATACAGGCATGTTAACTGCAATCTGACCTGACAGGCCCTATTGCTTTAAACTTGATAAAGGGAGGACAGACCTCTTGAAAGCTTGTCTATCTACACCAGGGTTGGGCAATTAATTTTCCCATGGGGGTCCACATGAGAAATTGTAATGACTTTAGAGCAGTGGTTCTCAACTTTTTTTGGGTCGCGACCCCCAGCGCTGACATCACCGCGCACCACGTGATGACGTTTTGGCCGAACGTCCTCACGTACGCGCGTCACGTGGTGACGTTTTTGCCTGACGTCACGGGGTCCTGCCGGCGCTTCCGGGTATTGCAGCGGCTCTCGACCCCAACTTGAGAACCGCTGCTTTAGAAGACCAGACTGCCCCTACTGTGCTTCCCCTCCCCCAACTTCCTCTGTGAGTAGCACTAAGGAGCTGGGACAAGGAGGAGGGGGGCAAGCATGGCTGCCTACCCCACAGCCCGCTCATCACACGACGATGGCAGAAAGGCTGGGCCAAAGATGTCCGCGGGTTTTAGGTTGCCCACCCCTGATCTAAACTGACTGTTAGTCCAATAAAGAAGGTATCACCAAGTATTGCAATACTCATATTTTTATTTTTTGCATCTGTGGACTGACACGACCACTCTATCCTACGATATATATATATATGTGTTAGTATTGTCTAGAACAGGGATGGCGAACCTATGGCACACAAGCCTGTCTTCAGTACAGGCCGCGTACCCGACCTGACAGTTTTCAGGCTGGGTCCATGGCATGCACTGAAAGCGCTCGCTCACAGGGGAGTTCTCTTCCCCTGATGCCGGCGTGATGACGTCACTCACCAGCGCCAGCACTTCGGGGGATGCGCTGGTGGCATGTCACTCTGTGCCAAAAAGGTTCGCCACCCCTGGTCTAGAATAATGCAAGTGGCTAATAAATTCTAGTGGTTCACTATATAACCCCCAGCATTCTGAGATACCAAGTCAGACCAGTATGAAAGATTTTTGGCTGTCTCTAGTAGCATGGGATTATTGTTCTTCCACCTGTAACACTTCAGTGCCTGATGGCTCATGCAATGTTGCTTTGGGAAGGTTACACAGCTTGACCTTGTGATAATTGGGCAGCACAATGTACATGATAAAAATGTGTTTGCTTCACAGAGCGTGGGTGTTTTGTATGGTTTCCAATTTCCATTGATTTTAGGAAACTATAAAAGTCTTGTCTGTTCTGATTTAATTTTGACTGATGCTATATATGAGACTTTCAGCTGTTGTTTAAAGGACCAGAAAAAGAAAATTGCTATTTGTATTGGCGTGGCAGTTATTCCTATGTAGTGTTTCTGGAAATGTCATAATAAAAGTAGAATTCCTGATTTTTATTGGTTTGCGTTGACTCTTTCTCCACTGGCTGCAACCAGATTGGGCTTTCTGGGACACTTTATGGATATGTATTATCTGAACTTATATAGGAAACAATAGGACAAGGCTGGGGTTAGTTTACCTAACAAATAAAAGATGTCTGCAACCAGAAGCAAGAAAAACAAAGTCAAAATAACACTAATCAGAAATTCAAATATAAAGTTAACATTTGAAGAGTACCATGTAGGAATAAGTGTCAGATACACTTTTTTTTTAATGGTTTTACTTGTCGTTTAAGCTATGCATTCCACCAATTTTACTTGGAAAGGAGTGATGTAGTTTTAGCAGAGCTAAAACATCCCTGCTGTAACCAAGACAGATGTTGGTCATCTTTAGTATGTAATGCTGCATTATTGTATTGCTGATTCTGTATTTGCACTGTAAATGCTGTCTTCTGGCGTAAAGAAAATGACTAAACTGATGCTGAAGATTGTTTTAAAAACGTCTTTCATTTTGTGCTCTAAACATGTTTAATTTAATGTTCCCATATACTAGAGCTTATGTGGCCAGTACTATTGCATATATAACTCCGCAATAAAGTTAGACTGTGTGGATTGTCATGCACACCTGCAGTTTGATATTGTTTTCTGGTATACACTGGACACTAGGGGAAGGGTGATGCACATGTAACAAATAAAGTTGGTTTAAATCCTGTTTTTGTTACGTTCATTATGCTCTCGCCCCAACCATTTAGATGTAACATGTAATTGGCCCTGCGCCTTTAAGCAATTGGACAGTGCTGATCTGTCTGTTGCCATTTACTACAAATGGTGGATGTCTATAGACAAGGAATGCTAAAAAATCTTCAGTGATGTCAAACAACAGCCATGAGTCTTTTTAGTTTTGAGGTTGAGGTTCAAGTGTCTGAATTTCTGAACCTCTTTCAGCCTAGTGGCAGAAATCAGATGTTCTAGAAGTACGTGTAAAAATGGTCCATATTTAACAAAATACCAGTCAAAGATGTGAAGTAACCTGAGCTTTTGCTCAGCCTAAACCACCACAACCCAGTGCATAACTTGCTTCCTTAGAAGATTAAATAGTGAGTAATTTACTTTTAGAACATTATTATGTACAGTCAGTAGCAAGTGATATATATACTCATGCCTCCAGTTGCCTGCTGTTAAAGCTTTGTGCAACCCCATGGGATGCTTTGCTTTTAAACCATTCAAGGCAGAAATATACATGAAATGTTCTTTAAAGAACTTGAACAGAGACATTCTCGTTGTTGGTTGTTGAAACCAGATTGTTATAATCTCTTTAACACTAGATGTCCCAAATGACATACTGTGTGGACAGTGACAGTTACAAATCCTTTCTTCAAAGCAGTAGGGAGGAGCAGGTCAGGCCTTGAAGAAGTTGTCCATGCCTGTAGCAACCAAAACAGTTCATGAAAAAGATGATGTGTTAAGAGTTGAACCAGCTGTTAAGTGTCCATATATCATTAAGTATTATGTCTGAAACAAAGTGTTTAAAAAACTTTGAACTTTCATTACATTGTCTTGTCAGTGAGGCATGGACTGGATTTATCCTTGCCAAAGACTTAACTTGGATACTATGAATAAAATAACAGGATAATACCTTAATATAAGGGTCTCAAACACGTGGTCCAGTGCCACATGTGCCCCCTAGGGCAACCATTTGTTGCCTGTGGGACACTGTATTTTCATAGATGTCTTTGGTACAGTAGAAAACTGTTTGTGGGAGATTGCACCTTTACCTCGTGCACACATGATGCAAAGAAACAGTGTTTGGTGAAGGAACAAGAAAAAATTGGCAGGTTGTGGAGCTTATCAAATGTAGCTCCAAATTTTTTTTTTTTCTGTGCGAGTCCCATTTACCTGCCCTACCCTTGATTTAATTTGTGCATTTTGCCTCTATCAAATCTTTAAGAATAGCAACAATAGCTAACAGTACAGCTAGAGCTACACTAGTGTTTTCAGGCAATTTATGTAAAATACGTGCATACAGCCATGCTTGTGCTATATGCACTAAACAAGGGGTCCTCAAGTGCTGGGCCACGAACCACGTCTGGTCTATGGGCCCCTTGGCACTGGCCTGCATGGTGGTGATGCGCGCGCGCACACAGGAAGAGCCTTGCATCAAATAACCAGCAACATACATTGGTATTGGTAGCTTTTGCTTAGAAAAGTTGCTTGGAATTTTCAAAGAAAATGGCTGAAAAATCATCAGGGTGAAAACACTAGTGTGTCCCCAGCAGATAAGAGTAGGAACAAGTTACATTTACGGAAAAGTTGTACTTGTGAGAGTTAAGACTTTTACTTTTACTTGAGTTACTTTTACTCCGTTACTCCACATGCTACTCTTTATAATGAGAAAATTGTCGCAGTCACGACTTTACTATGCAAGAAAATAAGTTTCCAAAATTTACTGGTAGAAAAGTTTTGCAAAAAGACCAGTTATTTATTGCATTATTGTTTTGGCTACAATTGCCTTTGTGTTTTTTTTTTTTTTTCTGTGAACAATCTAAAAAAGATGTGGGTCATTATTGTTTTATTTTGGCTACAATTGCCTTTATGGTTTTTATTTATAACAAATTATTTTCAGTCTCATTAAAAGTCATTGTTTCAGTAATTCAATTTTCCTGGTGTAATTTATTGACAGGAGATGGTTCTCTGCACTAACTCACTACATGAGTACATTATAATCACAGTACTTTTTTACTTTTACCCAAGTAAATTGCTGGATGCATACTCTCTACTTTTACTTGCGTAATATTTGGTTCAAGTAACAATACTTTAACTTGAGTAAAAATTTTTAATACTCTACCCACCTCTGGTCCCCAGCCAGGCAAATTTTTCACCAAGGCCCACTTCTGCACAACTGATTGAGTCCAATCAGGAAAAACCTATTGAAGCACAGTGGATGTTATACCATAAGCTGGGGCTGTCTTTGTTGGTTGCAGACAAATTGTGCCTTCTGGGACACTTCATGAAGAGGTATTATCTAAAGGTCCACTTGAAACAATAGGACTAGGCGTACTTTGTTTGCTTAACAGATATAAGATAGCACACAACCACAAGCAAGTAAAGGAAACTGAAAGTAATACAAATCGGAAATGGAACTTCAAAGATTTTATTTACCAGTACTATGTAGGAATAACAGTGAAGCCAAACCAAATAATGTACTCTTTGAATTATTTTGTAACCATGAACAAAAATTTATAATTAAAATTCATAAAAATAATTTTTCATCCTTTATCTCCGGGGTCTGCAACCTATGGCTCTCGAGCCAGATGTGGCTCTTTTGATGGCCCGCATCTGGCTCTTTGACTGTAACTAGTAGTGGTCACATCTAAGCACCGCTCTTTACAATCTGCCAGCTTATCCCAGGCAAGCGATGTAGAGGCAAAGCTCTCTCAGCGCTTCTGGATTGCTAGCCAATCTGGAGCCACTGATGTCACCTATATGACATCAGCTTCTCCGGATTCAAAAGGGCTGAACAGAGCCGCACGTATACGGCTCTCTCAGCACAAAAGGTTGCAGACCCCTGCTTTATCTGGAGGGTAAGAAAGATGTGATGTGTTTTAGTTCTGCCCATATTATCTCTGTTAGACAATGTAGGTTAGAGTCCACTAAAGAGACACAGGTTGTATAACACAGGGATCCCCAACCTCCAGTCCGTGGGCCACTGTCAGTCTGTGGGACTCTTGTACTGGGTCGCATGATGGCGATGCACGCACAGGAAGCCCATCATCATCATCATCATCATCAATCATCAATCATCAATCATCAATCATCAATCATCATCTGGCCGGCAGCTCCCAGTCTGTAAAACCTTTGCTGGATTGGGTTCTGGTTCCAGATCCAGCAAAGGTTGGGGACTGCTGCTGTAACGAACACCTTGCTTTACAGAACCCAAATAACTGTTTCCTGTAGCAGTGTAACAAACCAAAAAAATCCACCTTACGAGCCTTTGGCAAAAATTAAATCGGGGAATATTAACAACCTGTAACAGCTCTGTGTGAATCTGTTTTCAGTTAGCAGTCATTTTAATGGTCTGAAATTCTTCCTGCATTGCTTGGCAGCAATGTTTGTGGATTCAGAGATTTACAGTCTAGGACTGAAATCTTCAACCTGCAGTTTTTTCCCCCAAATGTTGGGAGTTTATAATTGCTTGATGATGCCTGGGTTTGTAATTCCAAACAAAAAGAAAGCTAAAAATATATTGCAGCACATAACAAGAGACTCCTGTCCATACAAGCTTTTTTTTATTACTTGTTTATTTTAGATTTGCAGATTCTGTTGAATAGGTATGATGCATTTGTTTTGATCATTTAAATTAACACACCAGCCAAAAAAAACACATTTATTTATTTTTGCTAGTTACCACATGTTATTAAATACAATTTATTATAAATTTTGTTTAAAAAGTTAAAATTCTTACCTGTAAAGAAGTTCTATAGAGCACTTCTGTGTTGCAAACTCCATCTTCAGACTCTGCTAGTGACTCCTCTACCGCGTTCTGAATTAGCCAATCCCTCTTAGGTGCTCATTCCTTTCCAGCTGCGCTACTAGTGAAGCCCCGCATTGGCATCTCCTAGAAGTCACATGGGAGAGCGTTCATTTCATCCAGGGAGGACGCATTCATCACGTGCACACTTTCCCATGTGACTTCTAGAAACTGCCGATGCAGGACTTCATTAGGAGCACGGCTGGAGAGGAACGCGCTCCTGAGAGGGATCAGCTGATTCAGATGCCGTAGAGTCGCTGACATAGTTGTATAGATGGAGTTTGCAACACGGAAGTGCTGAATAACACTTCTTTACAGGTAAGAATTTTTACTTTATTTATTTATTTATTTTTAAATTGATGATAAATTGTATGTAATAAAATGTGGTAACTAGCGAAAATAAATAAATGTGTGTTGTTTTTTTTTGGCCTGAGTGTTCCTTTAAGCTTAAGACGAAAACTTGCTTAAAATAATGATATGCTCCAGTTACCTTTAAGAAAATAGCAAGTACATTACATTTTATTCATGTATTTTCTCTGACCTTGGGGGTATTTAAACAAGAAGAAGGAAAAGCATTTGCACAAACTATAAAAAAAACTTAAGAAAACTTTACTTTGCTGTGGACAAAAGAAATGTGTATAATCTTTGATTCTCATGGAATCGGCTATGATCCCTATTTGGAATGCAGAATGCTGATTTCTATGGTTCTCTCAAGAGTTTACACATTGTTAATAATAAAGAAAATGGAAATAAACATTCATGTAATAAATAACTACTGTTTATCTGTAGTGTCTTCATTAAATAAGTCTACTTTTTTATGTTTGTGTTTTTACATTTGTTTTCATGAAGCCATATTGCATATTTTGGCAGAGTGGCAACAATGTTGTGGTGATCTAAGATGGCAACATGCACAAATATGCTGCCAATAATCCTGATGGTTCGACCTGTATCTATATTGAGCCAATATTCATAGATAAGATAATTTTGACACATGGTATGAATGTTATACATTATTAAAGAAAAACAAGGTAGAAGTGCTATACACTTATAAATACTTGTCTTTTCCAGTTTGAAGCTAGTAAAGTATTAATAAAGTAAATTAAAATAAATCCTAAATGAGCAAGTTGTCCAAAATGTACCGTATTTTTCGCTCCATAAGATGCACCTGACCATAAGACGCACCTAGAATTTTAAGGAGGAAAATTAAGAAAAAAAATTTCTGAACCAAATGGTGTGCTAAAATATTTAAAGGGGAAATAATGGTAGAAATGAAATTAATATATTATAAAATGTACCTGGCACTAACTGGGAAGTCCTAACTATCATGGGGATTGGAGCAGCTGCACTAGAGTGGTGCTAGGTGCAGTAATTCATGTTTGAAACAGACATAAAAAAGAACATTTTATAAGCCACCAGCAATACACTCTCACAATGTATTAAAAACCATTAACACGGATGAGACGTCCAATGCAGAGAGGCCGATTCCAATAAGGGTCTCTTATAGTGTAAATGAGATCATTATGCATAACAAGCAAAGAGTAAGATGTTGAAGTCTCACTTCACTTCTAGGGACTCAATAAATTAAAGGGAATATTCATCATATTCAAAGTGACAGTTTGTTATGGGGAACTGCTATAACTGGGTAATATATTTTTTTGACTTTACCAAATAAAAGTGATGAATTGTCCTGTATCTCAGCTGGGCAAAACATTGTGGCAAATTAATGCAATAAGTTTATAATGTCAGGGAGTGTCTATTCTGGTCACTTAAGGGATCAGAAACTCCAGAAAAGGAAAAAGTGATTTGATTTGGGAATAGCAGTTGTTCTGACAAAGTATTTGTATTTAAATTTCAGGTTTGTATTGCTTTGTGTCTTTTTCCCTTCTTTCATTGTTGCAGTCATCATTCATCTATTAACATACTCATGTTCTGTTCATTATTTTCTATGGACCTTTAGATAATACATAATCATACAGTGCCCCAGGAAGCATAATTTATAAAAGATGTCTGCAATCAGCAATTGAAAGAACTACACAAAAATGAAAAAAAAAAATCAGGAATTCAATGGCAAAGATATCATTTATCCTGTAATAACTCCCAAGCCAGTCCAAATGGAATTTAGATTTTTATGGCGATAGTTGGTCTATAAGTTATTTCTTTATCCATAAGGTCAATACTACACTGTATTTTTCCACCAAAGGGCTGGCTCTGATATTAGGCCAGAACACTTTTGCAGGCAAGACATTCATTTTTGTCCCAGCTCTAGAATGGATGGTTTCTATTGACACTTTGCCTCTGCAACTTTGCTGTTTCTCCTCTGAGCTTAATCCAATAAAACAGTTTTATCCTTTTTAATTTTTAGTGCTGGTTCTGTAGCTGGTGTTCCTATTTTAAATTCCAGCTCATTACAAAAAGACACAAACTATTAATCAGTGATGGCTAATACATAAGAATCTTGGAGCAAGTCTTAGTTGATGTACAAATTATTTTACTGTCCGCACCCCTCTGTTGGTAAATGTTTGCTTTTTAAAGTTCACGGCCGTTGGCGTTTATGTAAATCTATTTCCTAGTTTGGTGCATGGGACAACATAATCATAGCCAGTAATAATAATAATAATAATAATAATAATTTGCATGTGACAGCCAAAGTTTTCCACCTGTTTTGGCTTATTCAGCCAGCTGAATGGGTTGAATAATTTGTGTGTAGCTCTGTCTGTCTCTAGTCTATATACCCTGATATTTTCAGGCTCCACAAAGTCTTAGAGAATCATTTACCTGGTCTCTTAACACTTTAAATAACACAAGCTATGAATTACCCTATGGACCAGACTTGATAGAACCTCAGTAGAATCATCTGACATGTGGATTACCCTTTGCTTAAAGGAGAACTAAAAGTATAAAGCAAAAAAGACTTATTAAAAACCTTGCCAGATAGGTGAATCACTACAGTCACAGTATGAACTGTGATGTAATTACCTGGCACCCAGTGCTTCTTCACAGCACAGGTTGACAGAGAAGCCAGCGCAAAGCTCTTCCCACTTGTTTCACCGCTGGTGATAAATGGTTGAAACCTCATCACGTTCATCGCGGAGGCCAATGAGAACACTCCCCGCAATTTGCATGATGATGTGTGAGGCCAGTGAAACAAGTGGAAGGAGCTTTGCACTGGCTTCTCTGTCTGTGTGCTGTGAAGAAGCATCGGATGCCGTGTAATTACAGAACAGCTCATACTGTGACTGTAGTGATTCACCTCTATATCTAGTAAGGTTTTTAATAAGTCTTTATTGTGGCACTTATATACTGTGGCACTATTTTAGAAAAATTAGGTATGAATAAAGTTTGGATTAAAAGAAATACTGCAAATGAAATTTATCCCAGAAGTGGTCTTATTGCTATTCTGTAGGGAAGCAAGCAATTTAAATTAACTGGAAAGAAACAATTAGATTATTCCTCTATCATGCTACCTTACCCCCAAAAGAATTTAAAATAGTATCTCCACAGCACTTAAAAGTTTTGTTTATTTTATTTGTCCATGAGACAGAGAGAGAGAAAGAGAGAGAACATCTTAAAACTATTTTATCATTGTATTTATATAAAGTTCCATGATATGAGGGGTCTTAACTTTCTTTTTTGCATAAGAGAATGTCGTTGGTATATGGTGTTTTCCAAAATGGATTAAAAGGATGTGATAATGCAATTGCAGAAAATATAAGATATTTTTTGCAAAAATCAATGCAAAGTCACTTACAGCATTTCTTGTTACATGTGGAATTCCATCCTTCTGTTAGCCCTGATATTGAATCCTTTGAGCCTTTGTATTAGAATGCTTTAAATGGCTCATATTGATTAGATCTTTGACTCAAACATCCGCTGGTAACTCTAATTAGTACGATTGATTCAGTGAGGCTCAGCATTTGAACTTTTCTAGATAAAAAATCAATGAAACTTTGTTAAAGCTAACAGATGACTAAAGTGTGCGGAATTCTATTACCTTCACATCTTCCTACTGGATTTGGGTTGACCAAAAGCAATACAGAGGCAAAGCTTGTTATTATAATTTAGGAAATGTAGTTTTGTAAGTCAGGCAGAAAAGGGTTTGTGTAACAAAGGTCATTGTATGTTTCTACTATGGATGACACAACAATAAGCCTGTGAAGTGAGTGTAGATTTCCTACATTTATAATGTGCTGAATTGCAGTGCATTGCTAAAGAAACTGGGGAATTTAGTGTAAAAACAACTGAAGGTCAGGAGAAAATTGTGGTTTACGTAAGGCAGTAGGACAACAGAAAGCAGGACTACTGGTTATAGCTTTAGATGCCTCTGTGTGCAGCAATGTACCTTTAAATTCATATATATCTAAAATGTTTGTAAATATTTAATGGACTTAGTAGTTTGCCTTACTGCTTTGCTAAAGCCTAAGGTAGTATTACAACCAGAGTACCGGTAGTATCTGCATTTAATTTGTATTTTCTCTCTATTCAGTGCATCTTCTGGGTGGTCCCATTTCTGCCCACAGTCCGAATATATACTAACAGTTTAATTGGCTTACGAATAAATTTGTTCTAATGTGTGTGCGCTTTAAAGGGTGTATCCTTATTCCAAAATATCCCAATTTTACATAATGTGGCACATCCATACTGTAAACAAACCATTGTTTCCATTATTGCACCCTGGTAAGCTCATTAGCACAATGCATTATATAAAAGACTTGAGAAGGGGGGATAGTTATTCACTAAGGTGCGAATTCGACTGTCAAATTCGCAAACAGCGGATTCTCATAGCAAATCCACTACCATTTCCCCATTGTAAAATTGTGACAATATTTTCATTATAAAGATGCAACTGCGACAGACAATAGCAGCCTATTGCGACTGTCTTTATCTGGCGAATTTGAACTTATACGCAACAAATCAGACCAAAATGTAAATTTAATTAGTAATTTGTTTGAAAACTGCATATCTTAAAGCATAAAAATCCATACACCACTGTTTATGAATGTATTAAAAATAGATTTTCTAATTCTGGAAGATTTTAAACTAAGATGTCTGGGTAAAATACTGATGGATTGAGGGAGAGCGTTCCAAATAAAAGTTACAGCAGCAGAAAGGTCCTGCAGCTGCCGTCAGTGGAGGTGATGCAAGTAAATAAGAGCAGGAGGTTGTATGGAGAAATTGAGTGGCATTTAAGACATAGCTTAGAAACCAAAAAAGTAATGACAAATAATTTAAATTGATTCCTGAGAAATAGGTTTAGCTAGTGTAATGACAGATGACGGTAAATACAGGGTGGGTCATTTATATGGATACACCTAAATAAAATGGGAATGGTTGGTGATAACTTCCTGTTTGTGGCACATTAGTATATGGGAGGGGGAAAACTTTCAAGATGGGTGTTGACAATGGCGGCCATTTTGCAGTTGGCCATTTTGGATCCAACTTTATTTTTTCCAGTGGGAAATGGGTCATGTAACATATCAAACTTATTGAGAATTTCACAAGAAAAACAATGGTGTGCTTAGCATAACTTTATTCTTTTATGAGTTATTTAAAAGTTTATGACCACTGATAAAATGTGTTCAAAGTGCTGCCCATTGTGTTGGATTGTCAATGCTACCCTCTCCCACTCTTGACACACTGATAACAACACTGCAGAAGAAATGCTTGCACAGGCTTCCAGTATCCATTGATGTGCAGCATCTGAAACAAACACCTAGCAATTAACATCTATACCCACCTAAATAGAGGAACTCTATTGACTAATATGAAAATAATAACTACAAGGGGTAAAACTCTTTATGCTTTTACTTTACTGGGTTTTTTTTTTTTGCCCAAGGTATGAAAGATCGGCACTCCCAGTGAGTAAAAACAAAAATCTTTAATCCATC